>SNQJ01S0072290.1:0-21094 GCA_010110895.2 Picea sitchensis
AAAGTCCACTTTTACAGAACTTAGTTGATTAGTAACCATATTAAATTCATTTAAATGATCTGCAATAGACCCACCTTCTGACATCTTCATATTAAATAATCTCTTCATTAGAAATACCTTATTCGACACCGAGGTTTTTTCATACAATTTGGCCAATGCGTCCATCAAACCCTTTGTTGTCTTTTCTTTCGAAATATTGAAAGCCATCGATGCTGCCAGGCTCAGCCGTATCATTCCTAGAGCCTTTCTATCAAGAATCTCCCATTCTTCGTCCTTCATGGCCGCCGACTTCTTTGCTACTCCGCTCAATGGTAGGAATAGATCCTTCTGATTAAATAGTCTTCCATCTGCATCTTCCATAACTGGTAGTTTTGGCTGTTAAAATTATCGACCCTAAACTTTCCATCTTCCGACATTGCTCCCACTCGAACTAGGAACCCTCTTTTCCTGCAAGTTACCTTACACTCTAATACCAGTTGTAGGACCGTAGAGCAATAAAATAAATAAAATGCAGAAACAAAACACAGAAGACACACAATACAAGAGAGACACAGATTTACGTGGTTCACCTAGTGTGGGCTACATCCACCAGAGAAATTTCCAGGCCCTTCCTTTATTATTATCCAACAAATGAAGGGATACAACCTACATCAAAACCCATTGTAACTTCCTCTTCTTTCTCTCAAAGTCTCCTCTCTCGGAATACAATATTCACCATCGACCATAGCCACAATACATTTCCCTCATAAAAGAGGGTTGCCTTCGAGGGAAAAAAACCCTAACATAATATCTACCGTTAGACCTGTGACCTTATAATGAACGGTCCAGATTTACAATGAAATTACAATATACTTTTACAAGGAAATTTTTGCTTCAGGGGCTTCGCCCCCGAACCCCCGCTAGGGGCCTACTTTCCCCCAGACCCCCCAGCCGGGGGGATAGCCCCCCTGGACCCCGAAGAGGGGGTACACCCCCTCTGCACTCCCCCGTGTGGAAGAGTGTACATACTTCTGGGGTTTAAATACTTCATGGGGTATAAACACGGCTGAGAGTAAAAGACCTCTAAATCAGGAAGATAATCAGGCTCCACAACCAACAGCTAGCATGTCCCTCTTTCTCTCCATGGATTAAACATTGGCATAGGTTCAACTTCTTTTCTTACCCATTGCTCAATATTTTCCTTTTCCTTTTCTATCACATCTTCTCCAGTTATAGATCCTCCTTGTATAACCATTGTTATTTTGGGTTGATCATCATGTTCTTCTAGATCTATCATCTATATGTTTTGATTCTGATTATGGTTCCCTCTCGCCTTCCATTTTTTTGTCAGTTGAGGACAATCTTCTGTCGTATGATCCAATGCTCTGTAGTACATGCATGACATGCAAGGATTCAAATAGTCTATTTCTAAGTGTCGAGGCTGGTTGCAGTTATAACAAATGATTGACCCTCTTCTTCCTCTACCAAATCTTCCTCTTCCTCGACCTTTGTCAGATACACCTCGTCCACCCTGGTTAAATGATCTTGGATTATTTTACTATGGAAATCCTCCTTCTACCATAACAGTCTCTTCTTGGATTCTATACACATTTGAAGTGCATTCTCTCATCAAGTCAAATGCAAGATAGTCTTTCTAATCATGTCCCACATACTTGCAAAAATTACAGAATAAATTCTTGGTTGTACTCTGGTACTTCTATAATAGATGAAAACCAGTCAGATGATGCCCCCATATCTTTCATATTTCACAATATCCTACAGCTCATGCCAGTGGGTTTGGGGTCCTTGTGGCCATATATTGTGCAAATGTCGGACACTCATCCTTATGGTGGCCTTTTGTCTTACATGTGATACACTAGACTTGTTCCTTCTTTTATTTCCCCTTAGTAATATCTCACAATTGGATGTTTAATGCTGCTATATGTTCCTAGACATGTGTCATTGTGACACTAATTTCTCCTACAGAGGATGATTCTAACTTCATCATGATTTCCAAAGCTTATAGCTATGACGTAACCTTCTTCTATGTCAAAGGACAACAAATGCGTGGCAACAAACCTACAATAAACCATTTTCTATGTTGTTCATCAGTGATATGGAATGTAAGCCTACCCATCACATATTTAAACCTTTGATCATAATCCTAAACTATCTCAGTTTGGACTTGCTTAATTTCCTTCAACTCTGTGATGTACTATGACTTAGATTTTGGCTTCTAAAATTCCTTCAGTAAATCTTGTTTATTCTCTGCCAATGTTCTTGACTATCCTACTAATGTGGTAGTCTAAAATTTTATATGCCATATTAGTGCATGTTTTCTGAACGTTGTTTCTAACTGTGCAATCTTCATTTCCTCATCTTGGACATTCTTTGCGGTCCATATAGTCTCACATACAAATAAATGTTTCTCTAGTTTCTTCGATCCTATTCCATAAAATTCAGGCATCCTCAACTTATTGTCTATTCCTTTCATTGTATTTTGTTTGGTACTTATCCTCAATGTTGTTGACTGTCTCTAGTTTGTTGTGATACTTCCACTATTCTCAGTATTGTTTTGACTTCTTCCACTAACTACAATTTCTCTTGACAAAGTTCTGGTTTCCACTTCAGATATGGGTTATGCATAGGGGGTCGTGGGTTAGACCCAGATTCTGATCCGAGAAGGACTTCCTTCCTCTATTGGATTGTATTGAGGATCCATTTCCTTCTCTTTCTCTTCTCTATACAGTGTGATATGATGCACTATACAGGGGTCTCTGTGTTGCTCTCCTTTCTCAGCCACAGTCTTCTTCACACTATACCTAAATATATTCTCATGGTGCAATACTCCAATATCTCCATTTGACGCACTGTCTTCATATGTTGATATCCTCAGTCCATCCATATATTATTCATCATTTCATCTCTTCTTCTCTCGGATCAACCTCTGGTCATACCCTAGTCTCTCTATGTGCACGAAAGTGCCTAGCAGTCAGATTCCATTTTCATAACATTCTCCTCACATAGTAACATCTTTATCCATGTAGAAAATACGTTCAAAATATCCCATGTATACCCTTAAAAATTCCCTTTTTGTGATACTATAAGATTGGGTACAATCTAATGCAAACTTTGTGACATAACCCCCTAATTTACTATTCAACCAAAAATCGATTGCACGAGAAACTTTATTACTTAATGTATTCAACTAACTGAACAGTTCAAGGGTCCAAATTCTTAGAGCCTCAACTCGATATCTTCCAACATTCTCCACTATCCTTTCTAACCATTTAGTCAAAATATGTGAATACATACCTTTGCACCAATTGTTCATCGTTGATTTGTCGGTTCTTATTTTTTTCTCTGGAAAATTTCCATTCCTTCCTTAGCAACAATTCGATGATTTCTTCCTTATTCGGCCTCAAAAATATTCCCCCAAATTACAAATCCTGGTCCCAACAACAAAATCATTTGTTGGCGCACAGGGCAGACCCTAGGTTCATAATAATAAACAACCAAAATACCCTTAGACACCATCCCTTTTGGCATCACTTGCAAGCAATTGAAGTCTCACATAAGGCATCTAGAGGGGCTGTAGGAACCAAGTTTTTGCAGTGACAAGTGGAAGTGAGGCATTCCACATGTTCTCATTTACTATCTATCCATGTGCGCAGTTTCCATAGGTTAACAATTATTTCTCATTCAACATATTATGTGCACAACATTATTTTACTTATCAATCATTCATTAATTAATTCAATGTGTGAAATTACAACAACATAGACATAATCAAAATACTAAGTCTTTAATAGCATTGTGCATTATCCATAACATATTAATCATTCAAAAAATTTACACTTATACTACTTGTTGGACAAACATTTTGGATGAGAATAACTAAGTTTTGGGAGCTACTCCATAGAAGAATAAAGGGTAAAATGAAGGACCAGAGCACACGACAAGGGAACATTTTGCAGAGAAAAATCAGGAGATCGATGCAAAAGCAAGACAAACAACAGATCGACACAAACGTAGGAAAAATGGTTATGACCCATTAGGGTCTTGGGGATAAGTTGTTATGAACCATTAGGTTTTTGATACCTACTTCTATATATAAATATGTAAAGGGTTGGGAAAGATGAGTTTGTTGAGAATAAGAGGTTAGTAAGCTCATGATTGATTAAGAGAGTTTATGTTCAAGGATAGACGCATATTTGAGATTTTGCAGAGATAGGCTCACCCTGTAAAGCAACTAGGAAGGTTTGAGTATTACAATATGTTGTATCTTTTGTAAGAATAGTGCGCAATCCTAAGGTGATTATTGCATGGAGAATAATATAAGAAGCCATTCATTGTGGACGTAGTCCAAGGATTGGGTGAACCATGTTAAAATCTTATGTCTGAATGTGTTTCTTGATGTGATTACTCATGGATGTTATGTTGATGCATGATTAGCATAGATTTGTTTAATACATGGTTGATGCACACTAATAATGAATGATTCAATGGGTTGGTTGTGTCCCAATATATGTTATATTGTTTATGCATACTATGGTTCATGATATTGAATAGATATTAGTTGGGTTAATGTTGCACAATTGCTATAGTAAAGGTAATGAATTGTTAGTTGATGGAATCCATGCATAGATTTTGTTGATTGATAAAAGGATGTTAAATAAGGATATTGTACACATGGTGGATGATTACCAATGGTTATGTTTATAGCCTCACATCCCCTCATCCCTATAGAAACTTGGTTCCCACAACCCGAGTAGATGCCTCGGGTGAGACTTCACTTGCATGCAGGTGATATCGAAAGGGCCAGTATCTAAATGGTTTTGTTTGTTGAATAACTTGAACCTAAGGTCTTATAACTACATGCCAACAAATGGTTCCATTGTTGGGACCTAGACTCTGTAATTGAGGGAATTTTTTGGAGGCCAACTAAGGAAGAGATCGTTGACTAGCTGGAAAGGAAGGAACAAGAATTTTCCCAAAGAGAGAATAGAAACCATTGACTAAGTGACGAACAATGGCTGAAAAGGTATGTGTTCACAAAACTACACGAGATTTTCTTTGATGAATTTCTGGTTATTTTTGTTGAGTGGTTAGAAAGGTTAGTGGCGAAAACTGGAAGACACTGAACTGTAGCTCCGAGGAACTGGACCCTTGATTTGGAAAGACAATTGAATTATGTAAGTGTTGGAGCTGCCTTTTTCAACTGTTTTAAATATAATTCTTAAAGTCAAGGTTGAATTTTAATCTTTCTTTTATTTTGTGATCTTTACCCACTGGAAACTTCAGTAGTCCTAACATGCGAAATGGCAATAACCGTCATAATCCTAAGTCACTAATTTTTAATCGATTAAACGAAGTTTTCACTTTTTGTACCTCGGAATATCGCACTTCGAGAGTTACAGTTCACATGGTTCACAAGCCCCGATGCACGAAGTTGCGAAAAGATTTTGAAAGATTATCTTAGGTTAGCGCTGAAAGTGAAGTTTCTTAAACCTTAGTTAAGTGTTGTCGGGATTTCACGTCTCGGTGTTTTCTCTCCCCAAAAACCTTACCATCATAACTCCGATAGGCGAAGTTGTGAGATAGTTTCAAAAGTCACCTGGGTTAGTGTCAGAGGTAAGTCGTTTTAAGCCATAGTTAAACAATGTCGGGGTTTGGAGACTCGACATTCACTCTTCCAAGAAACTACACCCTCGTAGTCCCGAGTCGCGAAATCACGATATTAATTAAACACTTAATCCAGATTATTTTTTTTGTCTAACTAGATCGCGTCATCATGATCTCGGGTTTTAGGGGCTCAAAGGATAGGAGTGAAATCTCCCAAGACGGCGAACACCGAAAGGGTGATTAAAGTTTAAAGAAAACCTAATCAAAGAAACTAAGCCAGATTAATTAGTGTATTAATACAAATATTAACACACACCGTCTACCGGGTAAATTTAAATTTTTTTTTGCGCTAACTTGTGTACTCATGACCCATCAAAATTTATGGCATTTATTTGAAATGAGGTGAAATGACAGGTAAAGATATTGTTTTTACTGCTAAATATTTCACTAAAAATGATTTAACCGTTCTCTTCGTAAGGACGTTGGTGTTTTAAATGGTCGAGATATAGAGTTCTTTCTCTCATTGTTTCAATCTTCATTTCTATCTTGCACAAAGAAGTTTTTCTCATCAGGCTATTTTCTGTATGTATACACGTTTCTACTATAGGAGAGCTAAGTCGGAGTCCTCTATCATGGCTCCACGAAAAACATCTAAGGTAATTGCTAAGAGTCTAGGGCAAGGCTCAAATACTGTTTCCAATACTTCACCCCGAAGTATTGATTCTTTCAGAACCTGGTCGTACGTCTCTGAGGTTCTTCAATCTGAATTGGTTAAATGCTTAGATGATTCCAGCGACAATGAGAAAGACAATATGGCCACCAAGTACAAAATTTTCATTCAAGTCGAGATGCATAAGATAGCGGCAAGGCCATGGCTACTTCCATACTATGATATGATCCGATGGGTGCTATATCATGTAGACATCCTGACCAGGACCATTATCAACGAGCATTAGGTAACCATCCAGACCTTCAAACCATAACACTTGCAGGCTATGTACAAATTTTCGTCCATGCTGAACTTCGCATATAATGCCGAGTTTTTGGAGGGTTTTAAATAGAAGGAATGTGAGCAATACAGAAAAAGCTTATCTGATTTGATCAAGGATTGGGTCTCACACCCTGCAAAATTTAGGACAGATAGTAACGGAGTTTATTCCATCTCTTCCTTAGAGCTGCAATTCAAATATATAGAAATGATGACCTGTAGGCTGTATGGAAAGGAAGACACCACACACTTTTTCCTCCCGTGGGTGCCTCTGATTCATATAGTCGCCAAAGGTTGTTCCTTCGACTGGGCCAAGCTGTTGTCAGACAGTATAACCAACTGGATTACAGAATATCAGATGCAAAGGGAGAATGTGAAGGTCACTTTATTTTTTATGTCTGCATACATCATGGATGCTATTTGTTTCATGACGCCTTTTCCTCTAATGAGCTAGAGATGGACTCCATCGGAGTTTGAGCCTATCCATGTCTATCACTAAAAACTTTGGGAGAATATGGCTGCAAAATCCATATACAAGATTTTCAATTGGGTAATGGTGCCAATGCATGTCTCCATTTTTGGCAACCCACTGCCCAGAATTTCAGATAGCATCGCAACCAACTTAAGCAGCGTGGTCGAATGGTATGTAGAGGTAGAATTTTCATATATCAGGGTTTTTAGCACTTCTGTTCCTCCATATGCTCTACCATTATTTATACCAGATAGGCTAGCTTGTCGTGAAATCGTTAGGAAAACCATAATTAGTGGCATAAGAAAAGAGCTTAAAGAATTCTCGAAGAAGGTATGGCCACCCTTCCCAATTCATTTGAATACCTATTCTTTATTAGATTTCAGACACACAAAGGCCGAGGCAGCAGCCTTGGAAGACATTAAATTGGTCAACATGGAATTCAAAAAACACGACCCACACAGGGTCGTGAGTAATAACATGGCCAGTTGTGGCCTTAAGAGATATGAACATGATAATTCACCTCATGATGATATATTCTGAGGCATGAGATCCTATACCAAGGTCTTGAGTCAAGTCCAAGCCCTGTTGCCTGAAGAGATGGCCGATTTTTTCAAATTCCAGGAACACAGACGGAGCTGCCTTCCTCTTGTCTTATAGGGTAAGAACCCATCGACTTCAGAGGTACAAAAAATGGAAGCTAAGAGCTCCAAAGATTCAAAACTTGACCAAGAGGAATACCAGGAAAAGAAGAAGCGAGTCAAAGGCCCGGAACAGGAAGCCGAGATACCCAATCCTCCAAACAAGCCAGCCTCAGTTGTTACCCTTGGGAAATCATCCAAGAAAATTGGTAGTCCCATCGCTTCGATCACTCCCCTACAGTCTACAAAGGGGATCCTAGACACAGGGTGGATTTTCGGTGAAGAGATAAAGCCTATTTCCATGGAAGAATTGCCTCCTAACAAATTTTTCTTCGACAAGAAGAGAAAGGCAGTTATAAAATAGGAGCTTTATTGGGAAGCAGGCACAATAGCCAAAAAGTTTAAAATTCTAGTTGATGGAAGAACCATGAAAAAATAGGAGTTTGAAACTCAGATAGCAGGGACGTTGGGGGATTTTTCCAGTGCCAACCAGTATTCTGTCGGGTTGCTTAAAGAACAGTTGAAGTGAAAAAATCACTTGATCAAAACTTTGGAGGCCAAGTTGGCTACAACAGAGGTAGCTGCCAGAGATCAGGAAAACACAAGTATAGAGAAAGCTATAACAACCAACCAAAAGGAAATTGAGCAGCTCAAATCTGATCTCGAACAGACAGAGCAGGTGGCTAAGACTAGTTAATTGAAGAGAAGCCAACAAGAAGAATCGATAAGGCATCTACGGGCCAAATTAAACTTTGCCGAAAGCCAGGTAATATATGTCGGGATATTTCAATCCCAAGCAATAGAAATCCGAAAAAGAGTGTCGACAGCTCAACAAGATTTACTTGCTAAAGTGGAAACCATTCAAAACCACTGCCAAATCATTGATTTAATACTGGAAAACATCTCTTTAAGAGAAAGAGAATATGGGGTGGCTCAGGTCGCTTTCCAAGAGGCTGTTATAGCCATGACAAAAAAAGAAACAGGAAGTGGTTCTAGATTCTCCATCCCAGAACAAACCCGAGGTAACATCTTGCTAAAGGGATGGGAGTGTGACATCTCAGAAGGAAGACAATGAGCTAAAGAGGTAAGAAACTTTTGTGAAGAAATTTTCAGCTCCATAGATGGTAGTTTGTTGGGTCTCGATAGTGAAATCCGCACTGGGACACTAGGCCAAATCGATATAGCCGAGTACCTGCTCAATATCCAGGAGAACGAGGAAAAAGAGTTGGTTGAAATATCGCAGGTAACTCTGGCGGATATAGTCCAGGTGGATAAGTGGCTAATAAAACCAAGTGTGCAGTTATGTGCTATCAGCACTGAAGACCGACAGATGGGAGAAAGGTTACCAAAATTAGCAAAGGACTGCTACACTTTTGAGGCAAATAATCAAGAAGAACCCTCCAAGTTGATAGCCCAGTTGGTGGAGAGGTGCATCACTTGCACCGAGCAGGCGAAGGGTCAGACTTCTGGTACCAACTAATGACAGATGGTTTCCTATTCATTTTTTAGATTTTGAAGAGCAAATAAAGGAAGGTGCCTCACCTACAAGAAAGAGGACAAAGACAAAGAATTGAAACGTTTAATCTCCTATTTTGTAATCAGAAACCTATGAAACGATTGAGATTATAGCTTATAGATATTTGTATAAATATACACATTGAAGAAATAAACATAGCTGGACCTTTTTAGTCAATTGTAATAGAGACTTGATCTTGTTGAAAATTAATATAAATAAATCTGAAGATTTCTAATTCCGTCAAGACTGTGTTATAGGTTTTATTTTCTCTGCTACCTTATCTTAAAATCCATTTCTTGCATCTATGTCTGATGAATGTTTAGCTGTGATTTAGTACAACTACTACTATGGTGACCAATGGTTTTAGTATTCTAATCGTTTACGGTTTTTCCTCTGTATCCGCTATCAGCAGGTACAAGACCTATAAACCTTTTAGACTTCTATATATATTTTATGCTTCATCAGCTTTTTCCTTATCCTTTTTCTTCTTCTATTTATAGGGTGAGATTCTCCCTTGATAGGAGCCTCATATTATAAACAGATTAATGTTTTTCTTACATCTCATACACAATTTATTTAAAAATAACTCAGTTACAAGAAAGGGCCTTTGGTTTGTTTTCTACCTTTGATATCAGAATCAAAAGTTCTCCTCTATACGATCAAAATTGAGACAGCATTAAAAACTCTGAAACTTTCTTTTAATTTTTTTGTTTCTCTATGATTGTCCCTGTAACAAGAAATCCTAATTGATATAGGAGCATATCTCCACGTCATCCAACCAGCTAGCAAGCCACGTCAAGCGCACGCATTCAAAGCTAAAGAGAGGCGTCGCCACGTTTTGATTTTGAATTGAATGTAATTTAATGTTTAAGTTGTTGAGCTGTGAAGCTGTGCCTTTGCACAGGCTGTAGATAAGTATGCCTTTAATGTTTGTAAGGCTGAGATCTAGATCTGGATGTTGGACTAGATAGCCCATTCAATGTAATTTAATAGGGTAGGTAGATTGGAGGGAAGTGCTCGAGGAGCCCCCTCATGTAAAAAGATGAATTGTATCTCTTTGGTAGTTAGTTGAAGTTGAAGTTGAGATAGAGTGGAGAGAATAGAAAATAATTTGTGTGTAGAGAGCAGAAGAGAAGAACCGAGACCTTGTTACAGGCCATGCTTAGGAACACCTTTGTAAACAAGCATTTTTATTAATATAAACAGAAGCTGTTTTTCCTGCATGTATTTCTGTATTATGTGGATGCCTTGGTGTGTTCTATTTTATGATGTGAATTTATGTTGTAGATGTATGCTAGGCATTTGCAGGTTGTTTTGATTTCAGGCTTGAGGTCTTTGAGGTTTCATGCCATGAGGGCGTGACAGAGTACTGCGGTCTCTGAATACCGGTGCACTGAAGCACTTCTGAATTTTGCAGGTTCAGACAAAGACATGCTGCGGCACAAGAAATAAAGTCAACAACTCGAGAGAAAGACCTCAAGGTTGTTGAACACCTTGGAGGCAAGGCTGTGGGAGGAAACACAGTTGTAGGAAGAATCTCTGAAGAGTTCTGTGAAGCTTTGCTAGATGGCCATTGAGCCACCGAAAGGGGATATAGAATAAGAACTCTGCTGTGAGTTCTTAAGAAGTCAGAATCACTGAGGATTCTTGACACTCTGCCAGGTGGGCATTGAGACATTGTGCAGATAGGCACAGGAGAAGAGAACTCTTCGAGTTCCATATTTTGAAAGAAGAATCCACTGAGGGATCTTCACAGGGTTGCAGAACACCCTGATAGACTCGGCAAGAGGTTGCTTGAGTAGACGGAGTGCTAGGAGGGCATCTGAAATCTCCATCTGAGGGAGAAAGGGAGAAGAACTGAGTTTCCTTGGAGGTCAAAGCTACAGGAAAGTCCAGAATGAATAGAACCTTTGTGTGCATGTGAATACTCTGCAGGGGTGCATGAGTTGAAGAATCCTTCAAGGATTCAGAAGTAGGATAAGCTTAGGAAGGCAAGTGATTTTACGCACAAAATTGTACCTGCAAGGAATGCAGAAGCTTCAAAACCCTTTGGCAGGTTCAGAGTACCCAAGCCCAGGAGGGAAAATGTTCTCATATGCACGATGAAGCTCAAAGACTGGGGAGTTCATAGAGAAGAAGAAAAGGAACAAGGGTTGAGGCCCTTGAGGAACTGGGAAATCCTTCCAAGTGAAGGAAGAAGTGTCAGAGCTTGGGAGGAGGCACATTAGCCATCCATTTAGATTGTGAAGAGATTCTGGATCGTTGAAAGATCATCACGTCCAGAAGGCAGCACGAAAGGAGCGCATAGGAAGAAGGGATCGTGAGCGTCAGATCTTGCTCAGGACCGCCGAAATTCGTTGGATCACCAGGGAGTTGCACATGGTTTAATCCTTAGCACAAAGAAGTGGGTGCAAAAGTCCCGAAAGGATTGACTTATCAGGATATCGACGTTCGAGATATCAGAGTTCTTGAGGTTGAGAAGTCGGAAAGTTGGTAGCAAAAGTCCCGAAATGGTGAGGGTTGATCTGAGCCGTCCGGTTGTTGGAGGACAAGTGTCGTGAGATCCATCTTTATCGAGGATCATGCATCGGGGTTTCGTAGGTTGAAATCTCGTGAATATTGTAGCAGGAATCGTGAAATTGTAATACGCGATATCCCGATGGGCAAGGAGCAATGTGGGGCCACAGGAATTAGAGGAGTGGACAGGTGGCACGAGTTTCAGTATTTCACAGGGTGAAGTGCCAAAAACATCGCATCAAGAATCGCAATACCGTGAATTCCAAAATTCCGATGGAGTAAGGGCATTGAAAAGTCAACTCACGAGTATGTCGGAGTTTCGACGAATCAGGAGTCGGGAGTTGGAGAACGGAGTTGCTTGACAACGCAAGTGGCAAAATTGCGACAGGGAAAACCCCGATAGAAAAAGGTCAGCGTTGACTATTGTCGGCATTTGGGGATTTGAGAGTCTAATTCTCGACCACTGACCTCACGAAGTTGTGAAGTCCGATCTCCCGAGTAGAAGAGAGGATCGCATGAGAGTTTTCTATGGGTGCAAATTTCCCAATAGGGAAATAGAAGAACCATTGTAGTTCTTTGGGCCGCAAGGGAAGGAGAAGATCCTGTGCTGACGTGACCTTTTGACCTGCGGGTTGTGAAGGGAGTGGCGTCGGCGTCAGTAGGTATCAGAGCTCTCATTCTTGTTTGTATATTTCAGGCGAGGGAGGCATAAGAGATAAAGAGCACTCTGATACACAACATCAGTTTGGTATCAGAGCCCAGATTCTATTTGTATATTGCAAACAGAGAAGGTATAGGAAGATAGAGTACTCGAGACTCTGTAATGGTTGTTTGTAGGTAGGCAACAATCCATAGACAGTCAGGAGGACTGTAGGATGAGGCTGGAAACACTCGGGATGTAGAGTGATAGTAGCAGGTTTTCCAGGAAGGCAGACAGGAAAAACAACATGGCTATTGAAAGCCGTAGGTATGTTGGAAGGAAAAACTCAAAGCTATGGAGCCAAGAAGATATAGATGAAGAGCTCACCGATATAAAGAAAGAAATGGAAAAGCTTGAACTGTGGATGCAGCAAAAAGCCAAGCAGAGATGGGTATATGAATGGCCCATGAAGAAGTCGAAGATAAAATGGCCAGTCAAGGAGTTGATGGCTAGAAGACAGCGTAGACTATTAAAAGGATGGTTGAGGCATGCTGAAAACCTCGACGGACCTGAAGAAATGGTTCAAATATGTGAACCAGAGACTGGGAAAATTCTCGGTGAAGAAAGTAAAATGGGATCAGTCGAAGATCTCATAATCTGCCAGGAGGGCAGAAATGAAATTCCATATTTCCAGGTGGGAAAAGACTTGAGATCACTGTGAGATCTCACCGACTGGCCGGAGGATAGCCAGGGAATTTCACATTGCTAGCTGGGAAATGAAATGAGGTCGCTGCGGGATCTCAAATACTGCCAGGAAGGTAGTAGAAGCATCCCATATTGCCAGGTGGGCAGGGATGAGAATACGAGACTATCTGGGGATCTCATGAAATCAGAGGTGAGTTGGAATTAGTTGGAGGAGATGACAGAGCAGGTGAGCTCAGAGAGAGATTAGGATCAGTAGGTGGAGATGACAAAGGATGAAGATTCATATGGTTTTTCAAGCCATGTGAATGAACATGATGACAAGTTCAAAAATTTCACCATCCGAGAGGCTGAGCTGAGGAGCCTTATAATGATTGGGGGAATTGAGATATTCCTAACAGTTTCCCAAGAGGAGGCAGAAATTTGTGTTGCAGATGCAGCAACAAGAGGAGGACAACTAGCTGAAACTGTCAAAGAAGTTGGAGCAGACTTTGGAAGCTGCCCAAGAAGATGAAGAGGAAAATGAGCATTCTGAGGAATGGCTCAACATATTCAGCTAGGAAGTTGAGGAAGTTGTAGCATTGAAGCTGACAGCAGAAGAAGCAGAAGAGGATGATGAGCATTCTGAGGAATGGCTCAATATTTTCAACCAGGGGACTGAAAAGACTGCAACATGGGAGTTTGCAGAAGAAGAAGAAGAAACAGACAACACTAGTTTGGCTGATCTGTATGAACAGATTGAAGCCCTGGAGAGAAGGGTGAAAGTGAAGGGCGTGCACATCCAACAGGTGAAGTTGGAAGTTGATGAAGAAGGTGTGGGAGATCACAGTGGTCTACCCATATGCTGAAAATTTTTGTAGCTGAGGAGACTGCATGAACATGACTAGCCATTGGAGCAGCTGGATGGAGTGATCGACATGATCAGAGAGATGATGATTCAGTCAGCAGAAACTGTCAGCAAGGAAAGGCTGAGCAACAGGAAGGAAGCAACAACAACAGCGAAGAAGCAACAACAACAAATAGATGGGGTAGATGAATAGCTCCAGAGGATGATTTGGGATCCAGGAGGATTTCAACATCAGAGATGGGAAGCTCATGAGTAGGAGCTCATGAATTTTTCATTTGAGGAGTATGATGCAGGAGCATCTCTCCACGTCAGCCAACCAGCTAGCAAGCCACATCAAGCGCACACATTCAAAGCTAAAGAGAGGCGTCGTCCACGTTTTGATTTTGAATTGAATGTAATTTAATGTTTAAGCTGTTGAGCTGTGAAGTCGTGCCTTTTCACAGGCTGTAGATAAGTAGGCCTTTAATGTTTGTAAGGATAAGATCTAGATCCATATGTTGGACTAGACAGCCCATTCAATGTAATTTAATAGGGTAGGTAGATTGGAGGGAAGTGCTCGAAGAGCCCCCTCATGTAAAAAGATGAATTGTATCTCTTTGGTAGTTAGTTGAAGTTGAAGTTGAGATAGAGTGGAGAGAATAGAAAAGGATCTGCGTGTAGAGAGAAGAAGAGAAGAGCCGAGACCTTGTTACAGGTCGTGCTCAAGAACACCTTTGTAAAGAGGCATTTTTATTAATATAAACAAAAGCAGTTTTTCCTACATGTATTTCTATATTATGTGGATGCCTTGGTGTGTTATATTTTATGATGCGAATTTATGTTGTAGATGTATGCTAGGAATTTGCAGGTTGTTTTGATTTCAGGCTTGAGGTCTTTGAGGTTTCATGCCATGAGGGCATGACAGAGTACTGCGGTCTCTGAATACTGATGAACTGAAGCACTTCTGAATTCTGTGGGTTCAGACAAAGACGTGTTGCAGCACAAGAACTGAAGTCAATAACTCGGGAGAAAGACCTTGAGGTTGCTAAACACCTTGGAGGCAAGGTTGTGGGAGGAAACACAGTTGTAGGTAGAATCTCTGAAGAGTTCTGTGAAGCTCTGCCAGATAGGCATTGAGCCAGCGAAAGGGGATATAGAATAAGAATTCTGTTGTGAGTTCTTAAGAAGTCAGAATCACCGAGGATTCTTGACACTCTGCCAGGTGGGCATTGAGACATTGTACAGACAGGCACAAGAGAAGAGAACTCTTCGAGTTCCATATTTTGAAAGAAGAATCCACTGAGGGATCTTCACAGGGTTGCAGAACACCCTGATAGACTCGGTAAGAGGTTGCTTGAGTAGACGAAGTGCCAAGAAGGCATCTGAAATCTCCATCTGAGGGAGAAAGGGAGAAGAACTGAGTTTCCTTGGAGGTTGAAGCTACAGGAAAGTCTAGGATGAATAGCACCTTTGTGTGCATGTGAATACTCTACAGGGGTGCATGAGTTGAAGAATCCTTCAAGGATTCGGAAGGAGGATAAGCTCAGGAAGGCGAGTTCTTTTATGCACAAAATCGTACCTGCAAGGAGTGCAGAAGCTTCAGAACCCTTTGGCAGGTTCAGAGTACCCAAGCCCAGGAGGGACAGCTTTGTTATACGCGCGGCGAAGCTCAAATACTGGGGAGTTCACAGAGAAGAAGAAAAGGAACAAGGGTTGAGGCCCTTGAGGAACTGGGAAATCCTTCCAAGTGTAGGAAGAATTTCCAGAGCTCGAGAGGAGGCACATTAGCTGTCCATTCAGATTGTGAAGAGATTATGGATTGTTGAAAGATCATCACGTCTAGAAGGCAACATGAAAGGAGCGCACAGGAAGAAGGGAACGTGAGCATCAGATCTTTCTCAGGACCACCGATAGCCGTTGGATCGGCAGGGAGTTGCACATGGTTTAATCCTTAGTGCAGAGAAGTGGGTGCAAAAGTCCTGAAAGGATTGACTTATCGGGATATCGGCGTTTGGGATATCGGAGTTCTCAAGGTAGAGAAGTCGGGAAGTTGGTAGCAAAAGTCCCAAAACGATGAGGGTTGATCTGAGCCATCCGGTTGTTGGAGGACACGTGTCGTGAGATCCATCTTTATCGGGGATCGTGCATCAGGGTTTTGTAGGGTTGAAGTCCCATGAAGATAGCAACAGGAATCGCGAAATTGCAATATGCGATATCTCGACGGGTAAGGAGCAGTGTGGGGCCATAGGAATCAGAGGAGTGGATAGGTGGCATGAGTTTCAGGATTTCACAGGGTGAAGTGCTGAAAACATAGCATCAAGAATCATGATACCGCGAAGTCCGAAATGTTGATGGAGTAAGGCCGTTGAAAAGTCAACTCGCAAGTATGTCGGAGTTTTGGCGAATCGGGAGTCGGGAGTCAGAGAACGGAGTTGCTTGACAACGCGAGTGGCGAAATCACGATAGGGAAAACCCCGATAGAAAAAGGTCAGCGTTGACTATTGTCGACATTCAGGGATTTGAGAGTCCAATGCTCGACCACTGACCTCGCGAAGTTGCGAAGTCCGATCTTCCGAGTAGAAGAGGGGATCGCATGAGAGTTTTTTGTGGGTGCATATTTCCCGATAGGGAAATAGAAGAACCATTATAGTTCTTTGGGCCACAAGGGAAGGAGAAGATCCTGTGCTGATGTGACATTTTGACCTACGGGTTGTGAAGGGAGTGGTGTCGACGTAACTAATATTGAACCCATATTGTCTGATCAAACCAGCATATCTTTAAACCTTTTTGATACTATACTTAAAACAACTACCACCTGGGCAGAACTCGAACATTCATGGGCTGCTATTGAACAAGATATAAGCATCCAGGAACAGTTGGAAGCAAGACAACGACAACCTATAAATCAGCCTTAGCTTCCTTTCCCAGAGGTTGATGCTTTCCCCTTCTTTACCCTTTACTCACTTTCAGATTCCTAGACACTGTACTTTCTAAGCCTTAAGTACAGACTCTGGAACAACATCTTTTTGGCGTCGTTTCCAGGGAGCCAAGTTATGAAACCTTTTTCCCTGGGAGAATGACATTTTTACAAGATTCACCCTTTGATAGTGAACAAAGAGTGAAGACTTTCTAAAGGCTTTTCTTATATTTCTCTTGGTGACTCCATGTTTAAATAAGCTAGCATCTAGTCGAAGGAACACCAAACAAAACCCGGAGGGTTAATAGACCACGCTCGTTTCTGATCTTGAAAATTTTTTGAAAGCAAGAGGATCCCTTAGGCCAACAACTACAGTCTACCAACTTAAGTACCTACAATCCAAGGCTAAGATTTCTTGCGAACCTTCAACTTCACACAATTCTCTACCTGAAACCATCAACCCAACTGCAGCTCTCCTTGAAGTAAAAAATGAAACTCATCCTACAACCTCTGACATATATGAGGGTGATAACCCTGCAGTAAATTTATCAGCAATCATTATCCTGTCGACCCTTCAATTGGATTTCAAGACCTCGCAGAATCTCGAGGAGTATACCTTATATTCGGATTCCAAAGCCATGGGTCCCCCTGATTATATCTCGTGCAGATCCGAAGAGGCAAGTCCTCACATCCCTTATCATCCGTCTTTGGTTTTATCATCTCACGAAGAAGCTAAATATTTTCTTTTAGTGTTCCAGAACCCTCTATACAACTCACCATTTCCCTATCCAGTAGTACCAATGGCAGCCGCCGGAGAAGGAGGTGGAGGGGTTTTAGGAGGTGGAGGGGCTCCAAGAGGAGGAGTGGGAGGCCAAGGGCCTCCCCCACCTCCTAGATTTTTTGCTAAAGTGGTTGTGAGATATGCGCCTTTGGTCCTACCTGTCCCTCTTCATGACCTTCCCAAAAATTATACAAAAAAATTACCTAAATTTACGGGTGAGGGAGACTTAACCAAAGCTGAACATATAAACTTATTTGATCAATTCGGAAATATCCTAGGGCTTGAGCATGAAGATGTTTATTAGAGGTTGTTTGTTCAAACCTTTGAAGGACAGGTACGAACCTGGTTTCGAAGCCTACCCGCAGGATCGATATTATCCTACAATGCCCTAGAAGACTCCTTCCTTAGACAATGGGGTGAAAGGAAAGACCACCTTTATTATTTGACCGAGTTTGGATCTTTAAAGAAAAATAATTCGGAAATAGTTATGGAATTTATTCAAATATTTAACAAGTTGTATAATAAGATCCCAATCAAAGTTAAACCATCCCAACTTGCAACCATAGTAACCTTTGCGGGAGCTTTCGAACCTGATTTTTCCCTTCTCTTAAGAGAAAGGAGAGGGGCTACCTTAACCCGAATGCAGGATGATGTCGTGAAATTGAATCTAACATGATGGATTCTAGAAAGTTGAAAGCTAAGGTAGAACTGGGAAACCGAGAAATTAGATGTTTTAGGGAACAAGAGGGACCCTCATGGTCTAATAGATCCACAGACGACAAAATGGATGATATGGCCAGAATAATTAAAGAGCTGTCAAATAAAATTTCCAGGATGGAGCTAGATCAATCTAAGGCTGATATTTTCGTTAAGAGGGATTTCAGGAGAAACCCCAATCCTCAAAATCCACAAAGACAGATTAAAAATGAAGATCAGAAAATTCAAACTCCTCTAAAAAATGAAAATTTTATAGGGGGGAATGACTTGCAAGATTTCGGGGATTTGGAAGAAGATGTGACAAATTTGGGTGACAACTGCACACAACCTTATTTAAATAAAGAAGACTATGAGAATTATTTGAATACTCAGCAACCGTCAGATAAAGATGAGAGCATAGACATCACCGGGGTTTCTGTTTATCAAGAAATAATCGATTCTATAATGGTTGAGGTCCAACCGGCCAGGTACAACCTTAGACCTAAGAACAAGCCTGCACCGACTATTCAACCCAAGAAAATTCTCCCTAGAGGTGAAACATACGACCCCACCTCAAAAGTAACCGAGATATCAAATAAAAAAGTGAAAGGGGGAGACTCGCCATATCCCAAAGTGAAGGAGGTTGAGACCCAAACAAAGGAAACCAAGACAGCTAAGACACATACACCGGTAAATACAATCACGAGTAATAAATCAGCTTAGACAAATAAGTTGGAGAACAAATATTTTGAGGTTTCAACCAGAGAAATAGACAAAAGTAGTGGAGGATTCAGTTTTGAAAATGAGATAAATAGAATCAAAATACCAATCCCTCTGGTTGAATTAGCAAAAAATCCTGCATATCGAAAGCAGATAACCAAAGTGATAGGTTGTTTAGATCAAGAAATTCAATTTGACGTATTAAACTTGGAATATGATAAGCCCAATATCACTTTTGATCCACATTTCAAGGGTTCCAGAGACACCGTTGCTCCTTTCTATATCTCCTTAAATGTGCATGATCGACTCTGGAGCCTGTAACACCATGTTTCCCCCAACTTGTAAAAACAACTACACTGGCCAAGAACTATGGCAAGCTCATAAATGAGAATATGTGATGTAAATAGACCTTGAGAAGAGGTCAATGAATGTGAATAACATTCTGAATTTATTGCAGGACTGCTGATGAGGGGATGTGCAGAAAAGGAGACCACGATGGCGGTGGAGGGCACCTGAAAAGGTAGTGTTAACTTCCACCGAGAATTAAATACCGTATTTGGACTCCACTGGCCCGGAGAACCAAAAGTGGCTCACTGGCCCTGAAATTCAATGCCTCACAGGCTGGTAGGCGGATGGCTTGATGAGGGATGGGATGGTGAACCACCCATCCGTAGAGCCGTCAGGCTTGATCAACGCGAGGGTAATCGTGCCTCACACAACCTCACGAGAGGATAAGGCATATGGCAGAGACGATTGAAGGGGGAAGACACGAGGGGAACTCTGTCATTACATAGAGTGAGTGATAAGCAGAGAGGAAGGATTGCAACCTTTGCTCCTGGTCACTGGAAGACAGAGAGACGCAGTCTCAGAGCATCATGGTCTTAGCTCGGGGGTGGCTAGTGGTAAATCCCTTGGGAGTCGTTGAGCCTACGGTTGGGTGGAAATGAGCACCCCTCTCAGCAGTTGCCATTTCTGGTGTTATTTTCAGATAAGTGTTTTACATAATTATATCTTGAAACTTATAGAATGATGAATATATATATATGATCATAGAACTGTCAAATTATGAATGATTTTTGTGTAAGAATGTCTGTGCAGTGTTTGATGAGAATGAATAGATATATGTTCATAACAGAGGAAATCACGCATGATGTGCATGGATAAAGCAATCTTATTTGTGCCTAGATTGACTAATTTAGGTTCCCAGCCCATTCTCGGGAAGTTTCTTTCCCTTATCTGTCTCAGGGATACCCGGTACAAATCTCTTCACAGAGATTTTCTCCCTAGAAAGGTCCACAAAGGACCCAGAAAAGGGACTTGAACTCACAAGTCTTAACAACCCTGGGTGAAGAGGAATGACCCTCTTGAAATCCCGAAGTAGCAGCGTAAGGATAAGTATGGATCAATGGATGAGATCTTGTCGGGGAACCTGTTGTTATTCACGATCGTTAAATCGAAGGAATGAGCGAGGGCGTTAATTGCCTTAACCCTTTTTCCTCTATCTTCATGAATAGCAAGGAGATCTGAGTCGTAGACCCCCAGGCTCCATGAAGCATCTGGACCGTTGATTTTTCCACATCCAAAGAGCAGTAGAAAAGGGCGCGGCATCAGGACTAATCTGAATCGTCAAATCTGAACTAGAAATCTCGACAGTCGTTAGAGATTTAGGGAGATAGACGAGGGTTAATCCTCGTGAATAGGGATCTCACTATCTCGTAGGTTCACGAGTTAAGAGCCCAAAGTTTGGAGGCTCCAAGTTGCGAGTGACGAGGCCACAAGAAGATCCGGACCATCCATCCAAAGAGGACAGGTGGCAGAGATCCAGGGATCTCGCTACCTCGTAGGTTCGTGAGTTAAGAGCCCAAAGTTTGGAGGCTCCAAGTCGCGAGTGGTGAGGCCACGAGAAGATCCAAACCATCCATCCAAAGAGGACAGGTGGCAGAGATCCAGGGATCTCGCTACCTCGTAGGTTCATGAGTTAAGAGCCCAAAGTTTGGAGGCTCCAAGTCGCGAGTGGCGAGGCCACGAGAAGATCCGGACCGTCCATCCAAAGAGGATAGGTGGCAGAGATCCAGGG
>SNQJ01S0072290.1:21947-43116 GCA_010110895.2 Picea sitchensis
AGTCGCGAGTGGCGAGGCCACGAGAAGATCTGGACCGTCCATCCAAAGAGGACAGGTGGCAGAGATCCAGGGATCTCACTACCTCATAGGTTCGCGAGTTAAGAGCCCAAAGTTTGGAGGCTCCAAGTCGCGAGTGGCGAGGCCATGAGAAGATCCGGACCGTCCATCCAAAGAGGACAAGTGGTAGAGATCCAGGGATCTCACTACCTTGTAGGTTCACGAGTTAAGAGCCCAAAGTTTGGAGGCTCCAAGTTGCGAGTGGCGAGGCCATGAGAAGATCCGGACCGTCCATCCAAAGAGGACAGGTGGCAGAGATCCAAGGATCTCACTACCTCGTAGGTTCGCTATTTAAGAGCCCAAAGTTTGGAGGCTCCAAGTCGCAAGTGGTGAAGCCACGAGATGATCAGGACCGTCCATCTAAGGAGGAAAGGTGGCAGAGATCCAGGGATCTCGCTACCTCAGAGGTTCGCAAGGTAAGAGCCCAAAGGTTGGGTGCTCCAAGTCGTGAGTAGTGAAGTGCTGAGAGCCAAGCATGAGAGAACACATGGCAACACTTCAAGGTGGGGCCCACGTGATTGACGGACGAACCCGCATCGCCTAGAAAAGGGAGTCAATGTTTTGTTGACTCCTCGTGTCTCAGGGATTCACGGGAGAAGGACATGAAAGCTCAACACTTGGACTTACGAATTCATGAGTAGCGAGAACGCGAGAGTTCAACCATTGACCTCAGTAAGTGGCGAATAGCGAGAGGAGCTAGAGTTTAGCCTGGTCGATGGTCATGCATAGAGGACGCTGACAGAAGGAAACTATACCCATTTCGTGATCTCGAGTATCGACAATTTGTGAAGAAAATTCGAGGGCCTTTGATTCACGACTTGCAAAGTCGCAAGTTGTGAAAGGTGCCTGGTTTGTTTGGCCTGTGGTCCTAACCCACAATCACAGGGAGGTGAACAGGGAAGAACTAGGCCACACTAGACCCCGTAGGACTTCGGGGATTCTGTTCCTTGAGGAAAAACGAAAACTTTTATTATTTAGGTAGTGGATATGTTACAGAGCCTCACATAATGTGATGCCCAAAACTATTATGGATAGACTAGGCCTTGAGATCACCAGGCCTTATGGAGATCTCTACTCTTTTGATTCGAGAAGAGTTAAGTGCATGAGTATGATAAAATATTTAGTAGTCACCCTTGCACAGGTCCTAGTAAAAAGTGTCCTGATGGATGTAGTTATTGCTGATATACCCCCAAAGTATGGCTGACTGCTATCTAGGTCATGGGGAGCAAAACTTGGGGGTTCCCTTCAACTTGACATGGCTTACGCCACAATTCTTGTGTTTGGTGGACAACTTACTCGGTTATATAGGGAAACGAGGTTAGCCTACACAGTGAGCGATCCTCAGAATCCTAACAATTTTCCTATTTATATTGTTGACCAAGATCTAGGAAATTGTATTTTGTATTTTGATGATGGTATAAATAGTTGTGTAGAAGAAGATTACTTGGATAATAATGAATCAGGAAAGGTATACAAGAATATGTGGAGCACTGGGATTTGGAAATTTTTTTTTGAGGGTGCCTCATCATGTGAAGGAGTAGGTACAGGAGTACTTTTTATGGCACCTCAAAACGAATTCGTTATCCCTTTCTCTTACAGGCTTCATTGGGATATAGACTATACCAATAAAGTATGTGAGTATGAAGCCTTGGTCTTAGGATTGAAAGCTACCAGGAAGTTGAACATAAAGAACTTGGAATTTTATGGAGATGCAAAGCTGATAGTGAAACAGATAAATTGGCAATACTAGGCCAAGCATCCAAGATTGAGATATTACAGAAATTGCGCTTGGGATCTTATGGAAAATTTCTTTTCAGCGGTGAAGGTTCATTTCATCCTACAGGATGAAAACTAGCAAGCTGATTCACTGGACAAAGCGGCTTCGACTTTCATACCCCGCACTGCTTTAAAATTGAAGTAACACATAGAGGTAAGGCACAGGCCATCCATACCCAACAACATACAACACTGGCAGGTTTTCGAGGATGACGAACAGATCCAAAAGTTCCTAGAAATGGTAGGTGATTTCTCTAAAACACACATTGACCAGGAGGACCAAAATGATCATACCTAGGTTATGCAAGAAGGAGAAGAGCCTCAGGAGTTCCGAGAAAACATTGCAAATCATCGTATGCTGGTTCTAAAGAACAATCAGATTCCGAAAGGACTGATTCCCCTAGAGAGACTGTTCAATCAGAATGATATGCCCTTAAAATCCACTCTACAACCCCAACCAAAAGAGGTTGAAGACTGCAACATAGGGACCAAAGAGGAACCTAGGATGGTAAGAATATCAAAGTACCTTCCTTCTGAGGTAAAAAGAAAATATAAAGACTTACTCGGACAGTATAAAGATGTTTTTGCTTGGTCTTATGAAGAGCTGAGAACCTACGACACCACGGTGATTGAACACAAGATAGCCCTGAATCCTGGTGTCAAACCCTTTAGACAAAATCTTAGATAGATCAACCCTATCTTATTGCCCGTGGTCGAAAAGGAAGTTAAAAATCTTTTGTATATAAAAATAATTGTACCACTGAGATACTCCGAATGGATAGCTAACCTGGTCCTGGTTAGAAAGAAGAGTGGTGAGATTAGACTGTGTGTTGATTTTAGAAATCTAAATAAGTCCTCTCTCAAAGATAACTACCCTCTACCCAAAATGGATCACGTTTTAGAAAAGGTAGTTGGGGCAAATAGGATGTCTATGATCGACGGGTTCTCTGGGTACAATCAAATTGTCGTAAATGAACACGATAAAGAGAAAACAACCTTCACTACCCCTTGGGGTACTTTTATGTATGATAAGATGCCTTTTGGTCTAATGAATGTAGGTGCCACCTTCCAACATTCCATGGATATCGCTTTCATCGGCGAAAGAGACAAGTTCGTGGTTATCTACCTTGATGATCTAACTGTTTTTTCTAAATCTGACGAAGATCATTTGATACATCTTAAGCAAACTTTTGAAAAATGCCATAGGTTTGGTTTGTCTTTAAACCCTAAAAAGTCTCACTTCGCCATGCAAGAAGGTAAACTCTTGGGCCATATTGTGTCTCGAGACAGTATTAAAATTGATCCTAAGAGGGTTAAGGCTATTGACACTATAAATATTCAATCTTTCTTAGGAAAAATAATTTTTTTGAGAAGATTTAACCCAAACTTTGCTGAAATCGTGAAATTGATCACATATATGCTAAAGAAAAATAGTGAAGTGAAATGGACAACAGAAGCCAAAGAATCATTTGCGCACATCAAGAAATTTATAAGCGAGGAACCTATACTGGAAATCCCTGACTATCTAAGGGATTTTCTTATTTTCTCGTTCATCTCTGAACACAATCGCCGTGGTACTCCTCCAGAAAAATGAAGAAGGATTCGAGCAGCCGATAGCCTTTTTTAGCAAGAGTCTCAAAGACAAAGAACTTAAGTATGATATAATGGAAAAACAAGTGTATGCTATGGTGAAGGCATTGAAAGAATTCAGAACCTATGTGCTACATTCCAATATAATTGCGTATGTACCTACCAGTTCTGTAAAGGATATTTTGGTTCAATCTGACAGTGATGGTAAAAGGGGACAGTGGCTCGCCAAAATTCAATAATTCGACCTGGAGATAAAACCAACGAGATTGGTAAAAGGACAAGGTTTGGCCAAACTCTTAGCCAAATCAAATTTCATAGCTCTCGGTATAAATAGCCTACAAGGATGTGAAGAGGGTATGGACATGAATGAGCTTGATGAGCCAACAAGCGCAATCAGAATTGAATAGAAGTTTTCCTCATCAGATTGGTACAAAAACATTGTGTCCTACATGTTGACCTTAAAATTCCCTAGCGACTTATCCCCATCAAAAGCCAGGACACTAAAACTCCATGCAGTCAAGTACTGTATATTAGAAAGTCAATTGTACTGGAAGGATATGCTTGGCTTCCTGTTGGTTTGTTTAGTCGAATCAGAAACAGAGAGGGTCATAAGTGAATTTCATGAAGGAGTGTGCGGGGGACATCACGCTTGGAGGGTGACAGCCTATAAGATCTTGAGGGCAGGGTATTATTGGCCAAAAAATTTCTGAGACGTCAATGCTAAAGTCAGAGCCTATAACCCATGCCAGCTATTCGAAGGCAAGCATAAACTCCCAGTGCTACCATTGGTTCCATTCAAAATGAAAGGCCCTTTCCAGCAATGGGGACTAGATTTTATAGGTGAGATTAACCCCCATTCTAGTGCTCAACACAAATGGATCTTGACTGCCACAGATTACTTCACTAAATGGGTAGAGGATATTCCAACTAGAAGGGAAATGGATTCGGTGGTAATAGATTTTCTAGAAGAAAACATTTTGTCTAGATTTGGTTGTCCCCAAAAGATAGTCACCGATAACGCCCAGACTTTTAAATTTATGGCTATCATCAGTTTTTTCCAAAAATACAATATCTTGCTCAATCATTCCATGGCTTATTACCCCCAAGGAAATGGACTAGCTGAGTCTTCAAACAAGAGCCTGATCAATGTAATCAAGAAAGTGTTGGTGAAAATAAAAAATATTGGCATGTGCATTTGAAATATGCTTTATAGGCAAATCATATAGGCACGAAAAAGTCTACTAGCACTTCTCCTTTCCAAATGGTGTACGAGACTGACGTGGTATTACCCATAAATCTAGTGCTCCCCGTAATGAAACTTTGGCAAGATGAGAAAGAAGAACCAAATCATGTCACAAGAAGGATAAACTAGTTGATTGAAGTCCAACAGCACAGGGTCGAAGTAGACGAAAGGTTGCAGAAATACCAAGATGACATGAAAGGATTATTCGACCATAAGGCAAAGGACAAAGAGTTTCTCCCAGGCGATTTAGTCTTGAAATAGGATGCTAGAAAGGGAGACTTGGCGAAACATGGTTAATTTGATCATATCTGGTATGGACCATTCAAAGTCGTAGCTCCCGAATGGAAAAAGTGTTTCTATTAGAAAATTTGGATGGTAAAATCCTCAACGCCCCTATCAACGGGCGTTATTTAAAACCTTATATGCAATAATCAATTCCAAAAAAAAAAAAATCCACTATATACCGGTTTGTGTTTTCTTTCCATTTTATAATTTATCTTTGGTAAGTCTACTTTCAATACTAATTAATCAGTGATTGTTGTAGAAATAGAGATATGAAATTTTCAATACATTCGATGCTTTTAAAAGCCTTGAAGATTTCCGTGTTGTTCCCTTTCAGAATTTCGGCTTGCAGCCCAAACGAGCGAAAGAAATAAATAGAAAATCATATATCGGAAGATAAATTTGCTGAAACAGGTGATAGAAAAGGATGTACATTATTTTAAAGGAAAACGAAATGGTAAGGCAAAGGTATGAATTCCTGAGAATTTTATATTTTTTTAAAACGAAGTTTTTTAAAAAAGCGTCGTGGTGATCTCATAAATATGATGTTTTCTCTTGACTGGTTATTAAAAGAACAACTCCTTACCCTAGGTCCTAAGAATTTCACCTAGGTAAAGGTAGAAGGTAATTAAAATAAGCAAAGAAAGTAAAGCTCTCCAGAAAAGTATTTCAAGAGTCGGTTTTAATCTTTGACCCCTGTTTTTCAGCTTACAAATCTCTCTCCATCACCTTCCTTTTTGTCTTCAAATTTACTTTCTTGAAAAACCAAGCATCTTTTCTGGGTTTGCATACATAGGGGGAAGAAATTACGCTTTAAACCTTGAAAGCTATAAAGAAGATTTTAAAAAGTAAGCCACCCTCCACAACTCCTTAGTCTCTTACTAAACAATGTTATGTGTAGGTTGATCCTGACTCTCATAGTTTTTTCAACAGTGTCAAAGAATTGAGGCTTGCTCGAAGGAAGACCCCTAGAAATAATCATTCCTCTTTTTTCCCTGCAGGCTAAGGTGTTTTGAAAGTTAAGAGGAGGTTGGTACATAGTAATCAAAGTAAGTTGACAGACCTCCACTGCAAATATTACACAGATATCATCCCTCATACAAACTGATTTCCCCCACTTCGTGTTCTAAAAAGTAAATTATAAGACAGATGGTGAAAGGAAATTCAAAAATGATTGCCCCCATTTAGTCCAAAGAGACGGTGAAAGGAAATTCAGAAATGATTGCCCTCGTCTCAGCATTTAAATGCATAAATATATTTTGAAGTGGTGAAAGGAAATTCAGTAAAAAGGGCCAGATAACTTCACCGAGGTACTGAACAGGCTCACTGGTAGTGAAGCAATATTTGAGATATCTGTAAGGCTGTTATACATGAATCTCACTCTACTCTGGTAACCAATTTTTTCAAAATAGGATCTGCATCCCAAGTTCATATAGGGATCCCCTATTAAAAACATGTAATTTATTTCGTTTGATGCAAGCTGAAAGCCACAAGATATGTTGCATTTCACAGGATTGTTTTGATTGTCTTAAGGAAGACATGAATTCAGTAATGAGAAGGAGAAAGTCATGAAAGGGGATGCAGTTGAGTTTTGAAAAAGCTTTTAAGAAGTAAAATACAAAATCTCTTTTTCCCTCTGTATCCCCCTCCTAAGAACAAGTTTCAAGGTAAATCCAGTTGTTAGCGTCAGAAGTCACTCCTGGATTGCGGCAGGAGAAAAACCCAATGCCCATCAGTTTGTGTCACGATTTGTTTATAAAGGTTGATCAAATGGAAAGAAACTTAGAACTATATCGTCCTAACTCAGAAAACTGGGCTAGAACAATAGTGACAGGTGAGGTCTTGACCTAACTTAAGCTAGTAATAATGGTAGTGGTCAGTAAGTGGAGGGAAAGAGAGGGGAAATAGTCTTCTCTGGACATCCGATCTTCTAGTAGTCTTCACAAAAGAGGAAAAGTATCGGATATGAGATCCTCTCAGAGCCAAATAAACTTCAAAATAAACCTAAAAAGATTGCAGAACTGATAGAATCGAACCTACATTATATAGCTATGCAACACTCGACTGGATCATCCATGCCCGGGCTTTCAGATTCAGAGGAAAAAGGAAAAGAAGAAGTTGGCTTTCATTAAACAAGAAGTCTCAAATGTCCTTCTATAACCAAAGAACCAGAGGCTAAATTAAAGATTTACAATCGGGATCTATGCTCTACCATCCATCCTTACAAAAATACAAAAATTGAGTACATATACTCCTAAAATTCCACCCAGCAGAGGCGTCTCAGGACTTTCAAGGTGTGGATTATCCTCAGTCAAATCTGGCCTAAACTCCTTCGTCAGACGTCACCTTAACTTTGCATGGCCTTTGCAGGGGGGGTAGCTGAAACATTAAAGGCTAAAGTAGTGTGTGAAGACTCCTCAGGTCAGACGAGGACTTGTCATGGCTTCTTAAAAAACCAGCATACAAGACCATCTTGGGCAGACTGCCTTCTGGAAAATCCATGCTTTGCATTTAATGAGAGAGCCTAGGTTTCAACTACCTCCCCCCACCTTCATTTACTTTGGGCAGGGACCAAGATCGAGGCTGAGTTGAACTGGTACCTGGAGAACGCAGTGATCCCTTCTGCAGCTAAACCTGACGCTTAGGCCCTTTGCATAGCTCTTTCTATCACCCCCAAGTGACCACGGGTTGTGACCCTGTGCCTATCTTCAAATGGGATTTCGACATTTCACGTTTTGATGATTTGAAATGCAGTGCAGGAAAAATACCCTCTGTTCTCTCGAAGTCCTGGTAGCCGAAATGTTGAAATGGCTCTTGGGCACTCTTCGCATTTCACATTTTGGGGCTTCAAAATGCAATAAAAAACAAGACCCCGTATCCTTTGAAGTCTTGGTAGCCGAAGTGTCGAAATGGCCTGATCTCGCGCCAGACATCCCCTGGGTCGAATGACTGAGATTACGTCGGTGTTTTTGAACCTGTCTTATCAGATGATGTGCACCATCACCTTTTTCCCAGACCCATTCTCCTGTGACCGGGTGCCATGACTGTGGGCCCAACTTTTGGGTGCTTACGATGTTTCAGGGTTTGGGGTTTTGAAATACAAAATGACCAAAGAACCCCCTACCCTTTGAACTCCTAGTAACTGAAATGCCAAAATGGCTCCTAGGAACTCCTCTCATTTCAAATTTTGGGGTTTCGAAATGCAATGGAAAAACAAGACCCCGTATCCTTTGAAGTCTTGATAGCTGAAATGCTGAAATGGCTTGATCGTGTGCCACACATCTCGTTGGATGGATGACCTAGATCAACACTTGAATGAAAGTGGGACTACCTCTGGTCTGGACCCTTTCGGTGTTTTGGGCTTCAGGGATTTGAAATGCAGCGAAAGGATGAGACCCTCTGTTTTCTCGAAGTCTCGATAGCCGAAATGCCAAAATGGCCCTTGGGCACTCCTTGCATTTTGTGTTTTGGGGTTTTGAAATGAAATGGAAAAAAAGGACCCAGTATCCTTTGAAGTCTTGATAGTCAAAATGTTGAAATGGCTCCTGGGCACTCCTTGCATTTTGCACTTCAGGGTTTTGAAATGCAATGGAAAAAACAAGACCCCGTATCCTTTGAAGTCCTGATAGTCGAAATGCCGAAATGGCTTGATCGCGTGCCATGCGTCCCATTGGATGGACAACCTAGATCAAAACGTGAATGAATGTGGGACCACCTCTGGTCTATACCCTTTTGGCGTTTCGGGCTTTGGGGATTTGAAATGTAGCGAAACGATGCGACCCTCTGTTCTCTCGAAGTCCTGGTAGCCAAAATGTCGAAATGGACTGATCTCGTGCCACGCGTCCCTTGCTTGGATGACTAAGATTTTTGGTAAAATGAGCGCTAGCCATCGTGCTAAACCTAGCACAACTCGGTGAACCACGATCACCCGTCGATCATCGATCGGCTTCATCAATTGATTATTTTTGTTGAAATCAGACTGCTCGCTCACTTGATTTTGGGCCCTAACTAGAATTCCTCTAGGAGATGCACTTGGTGCTCATGGCTGCAGCCTTTGAATGAAACACATTCAATCATCTTTCGGACACTGCGTCTATGCATTTACATTAGGGAATCGAAACCAGAGAGAGAAAACCGCTTTGTAAGAATTTGTGCTAACATTAGGCTCCATGGGCGATAGAGTCATCCCTGCGATGCTCTAAGGACTTCATCTGCAACTTTGGTGCCTTGTTGTTGGGCTATGGAGTCATTTACTAAGCCGGAAATAAATAAAAAAATAATAAAAAATGACAATATTTACAAAACAAGGAGCCATCTAAGGCTCAAACAAAACATTTCTTTAAGAAATGCCCATTTACCGGGCCACTATAAACTTCCTCACCCTCCAGATCCTACAACTTATACGTTTTGTTCAAGAATACTTCATTGATTCTGAAGGGCCCGATCCAGAGAGCGTCAAACTTGTTGTTTTTGCCCCTATCCTACCTGGGTGCATCCCACTTAAGTACTAGATCCCTAGGCTCGAATTCCTTCTTTGTGACCTTCTTGTCAAAAGCATGCTTGACCTTCTACTGATGACTATGGACCAAGTCCATCACCTATTCCATGATCTGCTGCACCTCCACTATTTGATGAATCCTTCTGACCATATGGTCTGGCTCTCCTTGAAAATCCTGGAAGAATTTCGCTACAGGTAACATGAGCTGAGTGGGAAAAATGGCCTCCATCCCATAAACCAGTTGAAAAGGTGAGGTGCCCAGGGATATTTTTGTTGTCACTCAATCGACCCATAGAGCGAATTTGAGTTTTGAAGCCCAAGCCCTCTTATTGTCTTCCAACAATCTTTTGATGAGCTTGATTAGGCTTTTATTGGAAGACTCTAATAATCCATTTCCTTGAGAATAATAGGGGGTAGAGTGAATTAGGTAAATTCTGAGCTGTTCGTAGAACTTAACCAAAGGCTCAGAATTGAAAGAAGCAGCATTATCTGTGACTATTTTGCTGAGACAACCAAATATGGTTATGATATCCTCCAAGAAACTGATGATTACCTTATGAGAAGCATTCCTGGTGGGGACTGCTTCTATCCACTTAGTGAAATAATCTATTGCAGTCAGGATCCATCTTTGCTGACCACTTGAAGGGGGGTGAATCTCTCCAATGAAGTCCAACCCCCACTGCTGAAAAGGTGTTGAAGCTACCACGGGCTTTAGTGGCAGTGATTTGAGCTACTACTTTCTTGAGAACCTTTGGCATTTGATGCAAGCCCTGACTTCTTTGCAGACATTTGTGAACAAGGTGGACTAGTAATACCCAGCTCTGAGGATTTTGTGAGTTTTGGTCTTCCAGAAATGAAGCCATCCACAAAGGCCATTATGGAACTCAAACATAACTTTCTAGGCTTCCTGTGGGTTCAGACACCTCAACAACACCCCTAGGGGGTCTCTCCAATACAAGACTTGGTCAATGAGGCAATACCTTATCGTCTTGAGCTTTAAATATCTTGCCTTACTTTTACCCATTCCATCAGGAGGTTTCAACTCTTACAGAAAGTACAAAATGTCTCGGCACTAAGTGCATTCTGCTAGTGATGAGCCATCGCGAGAGATTTTGCTGGACGACTCAGCTTTCTGGTTTTCTGAGAAAATATTTATGAAGTTAACCCCCAAGGCCCTACAATTAGATTCATCCAACAACTTGGTTAAACCCTACCCTTTAACCAACTTGGTGGGCTTTATCTCTAGGTCAAACTCCAAAATCTTGGTGATCCACTTACCTCTTCTTCCATCTGCGTCAGGCTATTCAAGGATATCTTTCACAGATGTTGAAGGCACGTACGCAGTCACTTTTGAGTGCAAGACACAGACTTTGAAATATTTGAGAGCTTTCACTAAGGCATAAGCTTTCTTCTCCATGATTTCATACCTGATCTCTGCATCTCTTAATGCCTTGCTGAAGAAGGAAATGGGCTTCTCTCGATCTTCCTCATTTTTCTGCAACAAGACCACTGCTACTGTATCAAAAGAAGCGAACGAACAAATTAGAAAATCCTTGGAATAGTTAGGACTAATCAGCACAGGTGCCTTATTCAATGCCCTTTTTATTTGTATGAAAGACTCCCTAGGCTCAACAGTCCATTTAACTTCATTTCCTTTCCTGAGCATGGATGTGATGTGTTTCACCATCTCAGCAAAATTTGAGATGAATCTCCTCAGAAAATCAATCTTCCCCAAAAAGGCCTAAATTTCCTTTCTAGATCTGGGAAGTGATAGGGTCTGAATTTCCTCTACCCTAATGGGATCAATCCTCACTCCCTCTGCTGATACTATATGGCCTAACAACTTCCCCTCCTTCATAGCAAAAACAAACTTCTTGGGATTTAATGAAAGGCCAAACTTCCGGCATTTCAGGAAAACCTTCCTTAGGTGACAACAATGTTCCATATCAGACTTGGAGAAGACTGTGATGTCATCCAGATAGATCACCAAAAACTGGTCTTTCTCTCCTATGAAGGCCATATCCATAGCTCATTGAAAAGTTTCTCCTGCGTTCATACGTCCAAACGACATCTTGGCATACATGAAAGTTTCTTGAGGAGTGGTGAAGGTCGTCTTCTCTCTGTCCTTGGGCATGACTGATATCTGATTATATCCAGAGAAACCATCAACCATGGATATCCTGGATGCAACAGTTACCCTCTGCAATATGTGTTCCATGTTGGGCAAGGGATAATTGTCTTTCTTTGAGCTCTTGTTGAGGTTTCTGAAGTCAACACATAGCCTAATTTCCCCACTTTTCTTCCTTACTGGGACCAAATTGGCCACCCACTCAGAATATCTCAAGGGAACTATGATTTGGGCATCTAACAGTTTCCTTACTTCTCTCTCCATGACAGGTAGCAACATGGGATTTATCTGTCTTAACTTCTGCCTAAATGGTTTAGCCTCCTCCTTCAGTGGGATCTTGTGTTCAATGATAGACGTGTCATATGTCTTGAGGTCTTCATAAGTCCATGTGAACACACCAGCAAATTCTCTTAATAGCTCAGTATATTCGGCTCTCTATTCTTTGGTCAAGCTTCTTGACAATCTGACAAATTTAGGCTCCTCCTGTGTGCCAATGTTGCACTTAGATGAATCAACCTCTTCATTATAAACTTCACCCTTTACTTCCACATCATTACCATCGAACAATATTTCTAAAGGGACTAGTCCCTTCAGAATGTTATTTCTAGGTAGCTGAATAATTTGGTGATTAGTAATTTTATTTAAAAACACCTTAGGGAAGGGGTGACCTTCAAGGTTAGGGTCCTGATCAATGTGCAACGTAGAAAATTCGTCGACAGCCTGCAGAAAATTCTTGATTTCAAGATCATCTTCGAATACCTTCCAATGTCTAACATTGTCCGGTACAGCTAGCCTATACTTTATCACAACATCATATTTTCTCTTAGACGACAGAGGGATCTGGAACAGACTTGCCGAAACAGCTAAGGAATTGGCCAAAGCATTTTTCTCCCTTGGGATAAAAGAGATGTTGAAGGCTGAGAAGAAATTGTCAATCAAGTCCCACACTGTAGCTCCTGAGCTGAGGATGCTTGGACCAATAAGCATTTCTGACTTGCTGAATAATTACCTCAGCATCTCCGAACATTGCTATCTCCTCTATCCCCATATCCTTTGCAGCCCTTAAACCTAGAACTGGAGCTTCATATTCCTCCACATTATTGGTGGCTTCAAATTCTAGTTTGTATGACAGGAACATGGTTTCCTGACCAGGTGACACCAACACCACTCCAGCGCCAGTGCCTTCGCTAGAAGAAGCCCCATCGAAAAGCATCTTCTAGACAGAGGTGGTTGGAGGAGGCATCTCATGATTAAAATGGGGCTGCCTTCTAATTTGAAAAGGGGCTTCAGGAGAAACAATGAGCTGCAACAAACTAGATCCCAAATCAGTGTCTAGTGCAAAGATAGGGTGATTGGTGGGATTTGTCTCATCACTAACAATGTAGGCTAGTTGGGCTTCTCTGTACAACCTCCTATGTTCCCCTCCAAAGAATGGAATGGTAGCATACGTGAGATCCATTTGCAATGTTCCTCCAAGTTTTTTAATCCAAGATCTTGACAGCAACATGTTGAACTTGGGAGGAACATTGGCTACTATAATGTTCATGACCACACTTTTCATTGGTAGCTGAAACAAAGAGACAACCAAGTATTTGATGAATCCGAGGCATTGCACCCTCCTTGAATTGAAAGAGTACAAATCATGGTAAGCCTTCGTCACCTCCAGTCCCAATTCTTCCATGACTATTTTGGGCATAAGGTTGTGGGAAGCCCCTGAATCCATGAGGAAATTATGCAGCACCTTATCATGTATGTTCAATGATGTGTAGAAGGGAGGGGATGAATCATCTCTGTCTTATATCATGGGACCTAGGACAATTAATATCTTTTCATATTGAATATTTATTGAGTCAGTGGAAGGCTGGGGGGGCTCGGATTGTAGCATCTTAGAGAGGGACCTTTTGAAATCTTCATTTTTAACTAGTTCTAAGAGGGGTACAGAAATTCTGATCTTCTGAATCTCATGCTCAAAACTAAAAGAGGAGAGGGGCTTAGGAGGTTCCCTTACCTCAGAGACAGGCTCTTTGGCTATTGACGAAGTATTCTGAGTTTTCTTTTCTCTAGTAGTTATCGCTGCAGCTTTAGTAGGCCTTTCTGCTATGAGGGGCTGATCCTGACTGTCAAAAGCATCATCTTTCTTCTTTGACCTGAGATGGTATCTTCTAGGAGCATTGTTGGCCTTCTCCCCTTTACCCAACTCATTGATTTGGATGCTCATAATGGACTCTTCATATTCATCTTGATTCAAATGGGGAAAAGGGGAGGTGTCTTCAATGCAGTGAATTTTAGGGTCAATATCTTCTATCTCCTCTCCCTCCTCATGAGAAACTATGTTGCTTTGGAGAGGGGTCTGAATCCTCTGATCATCTCTGTCTCTATTCCTTTGTTCCCTTGGGGAGGCCTGTGGCACATTGTTACCAGGCCTCCTGAAACCTCTGTTATCAATATTCTAGGGATTTATGTACACAGGCTTCCCCTCTAACTCCCACCTTTCCATCCTAGCCGAAAGAGATTTCAACACCTTAGCTACCTCGTCCGTATGAGGAGAAAGGGGGGAGGAATGGGATGAGGAGGCTTCAGTTCTCCTCCTGGATATGTCTCTGCTAGCCTTACTCCTGAGTTGGTCAACAACTAATATATTAGACTCTACTTCTACGGGCGTGTCCTGTATGTGCGCCAGAGCGGTGGCTCTCCTTTCCCTTAACAAGAGGCAAAAATTGGGATCAAAAGTGCTAGCATAAGTGATCTTCACAGAGGCTTCTGAGGGCTTAATCTCAGTGGGGATTATATTGTACATTTTGTTAAATCTTTTGGAGAATTCAGAAACATAGTCTCCTTCCTTTCTCTTCAAAGATCCAAACTCTGTCATGTAATACATGAAGTCCTTTTTGTCTCCCCATTGTCTCAAAAAGGCATTGTCCAAAGCCTCAATCCGATTAATAGATCCAGGAGGCAGGGCCCTAAACCACTTTCTAGCCTCACCCTTAAGGATATGGAAGAAAATCCTCATCCACACATCTGCATGCATGATGACATGGTCATCTGTAAAACTATAAAAGGCTTCAAGGTGTTCTTCTGCAGTTATGTCCCCCTCGCCTGTAAACTTGGGTAGCTGCTTGAGGTAACTATCCGTTGGAAGGGCATTGAGAGGCCGGGGTAGCAAAAGGGGAGTATACCTGGCAGCTATAATAGCCTCCATTCTGGTCATAGGGGGATTTTCTCCTGCCATAGGGATATTAGGTGGAGGAGAAATCGGAGAGGAAGGAGCTTGAACTAGGGATACTGGAAATAGGCTTACAGGGGTAAGGGAAGTGACAAGAGTTTCTCCCTCTAGTCCAAAACCAGGAGGAGACAATTTGGTAGGAACACTTCCAAAATTGAGGAAATGGGAGGCTTTAGAAAATGGTCGGTTGCGAAGCTGAGGAGAAGAAAAAGGATTTTCTACAGAAGGAGACGACAAATTACCTGGTTCAGTGGTGGAATTTTCTCCTTGGGGGGCCTTTCCTTTTTTGAAATTCGCTTGTGGCTCAGCTTCAGGCATAGCTAGAGGCAATTGTGGATGGGACCATGTGTGTCTACCTATAAAATCCATAATTAAAATGACAGGTTCACCATAGTGGAGTCATCACAATGGAGTCACCAGGTGCACAGTAGCAAACTTCAAAGGCTCTAATTCTTGATGCACCTTCAGAATCAGAGGCTCAAAGTCGTTCAATCTCGGGGGAAATTTTCAACTTCATCCCCGACAATGGTGCCAGAGATGTTAGCATCAAAAGTCACTCCTAGATTGCAGTAGGAGAAGAGCCCAATGCCCATCAGTTTGTGTCACGATTTGTTTATAAAGGTTGATCAAATGGAAAGAAACTCAAAACCATATCGTCCTAACTCAGAAAAATGGGTTGGAACAGTAGTGACAGGTGAGGTCTTGACCTAACTTAAGCCAGTAATAATGATGGTGGTCAGTAAGTGGAGGGAAAGAGAGGGGAAATAGATTCTCCTCTAGACATCCGGTCTTTCAGCAGTCTTCACGAAAGAGGAAAAGTCTCATATATGAGATCCTCTCAGAGCCGAATAAACTTCAAAATGAACCTAAAAAGATTATAGAACTAATATAATCAAACCTACATTATATAGCTATGCAACACTTGACTGGATCATCCATGCCCAGGCTTTCAGATTCAGAGGAAAAAGGAAAAGAAGAAGTTGGATTCCATTAAACAAGAAGTCTCAAATGTCCTTCTATAACCAAAGAACCAGAGCCTAAATTAAATCTTTACAATCAGGAGCCGTGCTCTACCATCCATCCTTACAAAAATACAAAAACTGAGTACATATACTCCTAAAATTTCACCCAGCAGAGGTGTCTCAAGACTTTCAAGGTGTGGAGTCTCCTCAGTCAAATCTGACCTGAACTCCTTCGTCAGACATCACCTTAACTTTGCATGGCCTTTGCAAAGGGGAGTAGCTGAAACATTAAAGGCTAAAGTAGTGTGTGAAGACTCCTTGGTTCATATGAGGACTCGTCATGGCTTCTTAAAAAACCAGCATATAAGACCATCTCGGGCAGACTACCTGTCGAAAACTCCATGCTTTGCATTTAATGAGTGAGCCGAGGTTTCAACTACCTCCCCCCACCTTCATTTACTTTGGGCAGGGACCAAGATCGAGGCCGAGCTGAACTGGTACCTAGAGAACGCAGTGATCCATTCTGCAGCTAAACCTGGGGCTTTGGCCCTTTGCACAACTCTTTCTATCACCCCCAAGTGACTGCGGGTTGTGACCCTGTGCCTATCTTCAAAGGGGATTTTGGCATTTCACGTTTCGGCGATTTGAAATGCAATGGAGGAAAAAGACCCTCTGTTCTCTCGAAGTCCCGGTAGCCGAAATTCCAAAATGGCTACTGGGCACTCCTCCCATTTCGCATTTCGGGGCTTCGAAATGCAATGAAAAATAAGACCCCGTATCCTTTGAAGTCCTGGTAGTCGAAGTGCCGAAATGGCCTGATCTCATGCCATGCATCCCCTGGGTCAAATGACTGAGATTGCATCGGTGTTTTTTAACCTGTCTTATCAGATGATGTGCGCCAACACCTTTTTCCCAGACCCATTCTCTTGTGACCGGGTTCCATGATCGTGGGCCAAACTCCTGGGCGCTTACATCATTTTGGGATTCGGGGTTTTGAAATACAAAATGACCAAAGAACCCCCTACCCTTCGAACTCCCGGTAACCGAAATGCCAAAATGGCTCCTAGGCACTCATCGCTTTTCTCGTTTAGTGGTTTCGAAATGCAATGGAAAAACAAGACCCCATATCCTTTGAAGTCCTGATAGCCGAAATGTTGAAATGGCTTGCTCGTGTGCCACGTGTCTCATTGGATGGACGGTCTAGATCAACACTTGAATGAATGTGGCACCGCCTCTGGTCTAGACCCTTTCGGCATTTTAGGCTTCGAGGATTTGAAATGCAGCTAAAGGATGAGACCCTCTATTCTCTTGAAGTCTCGGTAGCCGAAATGTTGAAATGGATCCTGGGCACTCCTTGCATTTTGTGTTTCAGGGTTTCGAAATGCAATGGAAAAAGCAAGACCCCATATCCTTTGAAGTCTTGATAGCCAAAATGTCGAAATGGCTCCTGGGCACTCCTTGCATTTCGCGTTTCAGGGTTTCGAAATGCAATGGAAAAAACAAGACCCCGTATCCTTTGAACTCCTGATAGCCGAAATGCCAAAATGGCTTGATCGTGTGCCACACATCCCATTGGATGGACTGCCTAGATCAACACTTGAATGAATGTGGGACCACCTCTGGTCTGGACCCTTTCGACATTTCGGGCTCCGGGGATTTGAAATGCAGTGAAAGGATGAGATCCTCTATTCTCTCGAAGTCTCGATAGCCAAAATGTCGAAATGGCCTGATCTCGCGCCACGCTTCCCTTGCTCGGACGTCTAAGATATTTTGGTAAAATGAGTGCTATCCATCATGCTAAACCTAGCATAAATTGGTGAAATGCGGTCACCCACCGATCGTCGATCGGCTTCATCAATTGATTATTGTCGTTGAAATCAGACTGCTCGCTCACTTGATTTTGGACCCTAACTGGACTTCCTCTGGGGGCTGCGCTTGGCGCTCATGGCTGCAGCCTTTGAATGTGACACATTCGATCAGCTTTCGGACACTGCGTCTATGCATTTACACTAGGGGACTAAATTCGGAGAGATAACACCGCTTTGCAAGAATTTGCGCTAACACCAGTGACTCCATTTACCCAATACAGACACGTGGTCTACTGTTCTTCCCATCTCACAAGAAGACGGGATCCCTAGTTGGAGCCTATGTTGGAGCGACCTTTTTCAATTGTTTTAAATATAATTCTTAAAGTCAAGGTTGGATTTTAATCTTTCTTTTATTTTGTGATCTTTACCCACTGGAAAATTCAGTAGTCCTAACATGCGAAATGGCGATAGTCATCATAATCCTAGGTCACTACCTTTTAATCGATTAAACGAAGTTTTCACTTTTTGTACCTCCGAATATCGTGCTTCGGGAGTTACAGTTCACATGGTTCACAAGCCTCAATGCACAAAGTCGTGAAAATATTTTGAAAGCTTACCTCAGGTTAGTGCCGAAAGTGAAGTTTCTTAAACCTTAGTTAAGTGCTGTCGGGATTTCGCGTCTCGGCATTTTCTCTCCCCAAAAACCTTACAGTCATAACTCCGATAGGCGAAGTTGCGAGATAGTTTCAAAAGTCACCCGGGTTAGTGTCAGAGGTAATTCATTTTAAACCGTAGCTAAGCAATGTCGAGGTTTCGTGACTCGGCATTCACTCTTCCAAGAAACTACACCCTCGTAGTCCTGAGTCGCGAAATCACGATATTAATTAAACACTTAATTTGGATTATGTTTTTTGTCTAACTAGATCACATCATCGCGATCTCGGGTTTTAGGTGCTTGAAGGATAGGAGTGAAATCTCCTGAGATGGTGAACACCAAAAGGGTGATTAAAGTTTAAAGAAAACCTAATCAAAGAAACTAAGACAAATTAATTATTGTATTAATACAAATATTAACACACACCATCTACCAGGTAAATTTAAATGTTTTTTTTGCGCTAACTTGTGTCATGACCCGTCAAAATTTATGGCATTTATTTGAAATGAGGTGAAATGACAGGTAAAGATATTGTTTTTACTGCTAAATCTTTCTCTAAAAACGATTTGACCGTTCTGTTCATAAGGACGCCAATGTTTTAAACGGTCAAGATATAGAGTTCTTTCTCTCATTGTTTCAAACTTCATTTCTATCTTGCGCAAAGAAGTTTTTCTCATCAGGTTATTTTTTTTATGTATACACGTTTCTACTACAGGAGAGCTAAGTCAGATTCCTCTATCATGGCCCCACGAAAAATGTATAAGGCAATTGCTGAGAGTCCAGGGCAAGGCTCAAATACTATTTTTGATACTTCACCTCGAAGTATTGATTTTGTTAGAACCTAGTCGTACGTCTTTGAGGTTCTTCAATCCGAATTGGAAAACTACTCCGATGATTCCAGTGACAATGAGAAAGACGATATTGCCACCAAGTACAAAATCGTCGTTCAAGCCAAGATGCATAAGATAGCGGCAAGGCCATGGCTACTTCCATACTATGATATGATCTGATGGGCGCTAGATCATGTAGACATCCCGACCAAGACCATTATCAATGAGAAGAAGGTAACCATCCAGACCTTCAGACTAGAACACTTGCAGGCTATGTACAAATTGTTGTCCATGCTGAACTTTGCATATAATGTCGAGTTTCTAGAGGGTTTTAAACAGAAGGAATGAGAGCAATACGACAAAATCTTATCTAATTTGATCAAGGATTGGGTCTCACACCCCACAAAATTTAGGGCGGATAGTAATGGAGTTTATTCCATCTCTTCCTTAGAGCCGCAATTCAAATATATAGCAATGATGACCTGTAGGTTGTATGGAAAGGAAGACACCACAAAAATTTTCCTCCCATGGGTGCCTCTGATTCATACAGTTGCTGAAGGTTGTTCCTTCGACTGGGCCAAGCTGTTATTAGACAGTCTAACCAGTCGGATTATAGAATATCGGATGCAGAGGGCAAATGGGAAGATCACTTCATTTTTTATGTCTGCATACATCATGGATGTTGTTTCTTTCATGATGCCTTTTCCTCTAATGAGCTAGATCTGGACTCCATCGGAGGCTGAGCCTATCCATGTCTATCACTCAAAACTTTGGGAGGATAAGGTCGTAGACTCCATATACGATATTTTCAATTGGGTAATGGTGCCAATGCATGTCTCCATTTTTGGAAACCCACCGCCCAGGATTTCAGATAGCATCGCGGCCAACTTAAGCAGTGTGGCCAACTGGTATGTAGAGGTTGAATTTTCATATATCAGGGTTTTTGACGCTTTTGTTCCTCCATATGCTCTACCATTATTTATACCAGATAGGCTGGCTTGTCATGAAATTGCTAGGAAAACCGTAATTGGTGGCATAAGCAGAGAGTTTAAAGGATTCTCGAAGAAGGTATCACCACCCTTCCCAATTCATTTGAATACCTATTGTTTATTATATTTTAGACATGCAAAGGCCGAGGCAGTAGCCTTGGAATACATTAAATTTGTCCACATTGAATTCAAGAAACATGACCCACACAGGCTTGTGAGTAATCACATGGCTAGCTGTGGCCTTAAGAGATATGAACACGTGAATTTGCCTCATGATGATATATTTCAAGGTGCGAGATCCTATACCGAGGTCTTGAGTCAGTTGCAAGCCCTATCACCTGAAGAGATGGCCAATTTTTTCAAATTCTAGGAACACAAGCGGAGCTGCCTTCCTCCTGTCTTACAGGGTAAGAACCCATCAACTTCAAAGGTACAACAAATGGAAGCTAAGAGTTCCAAAGATTCAAAACTTGACCGAGAGGAATACCAAGAAAAGAGGAAGTGAGCCAAAGGCTTGAAATAGGAAGTCAAGATACCCAATCCTCCAAACAAGCCATCCTCAGTTGTTACCCTGGGGAAATCATCCAAGCAAATCAGCAGTCCCATCGGTTCGATCACTCCCCTATAGTCTACAAAGGGGATTCTAGACGCAGGGTGGATTTTCGGTGAAGAGCTAAAGCCTATTTCCATGGAAGAATTGCCTCCTAACGAATTTTTCTTCGACAAGAAGAGAAAGGCAGTTGTAAAACATGAGCTTTATCGGGAAGCAAGCACGGTAGCCAAAAAGTTTAAAATTCTAGCCGATGGAAGAACCATGAAAAATAAGGAGTTTGCAACTTAGATAGAAGGGACGTTGGGGGATTTTGCCACTCCCAACTAGTATTTTGTCGGGTCCCTTAAAGAACAGTTGAAGCGAAAAAATCGCTTGATCAAAAATTTGGAGGCCAAGTTGGATACAGCAGAGGTAGCTGCTAGAGATAAGGAAAACACAGGTATAGAGAAATCTAGAATAGTCAACCAAAAGGAAATCGAGCGGCTCAAATCCGATCTCGAACAGATACAAGAGGTGGCTCAGACCATTCAATTGCAGAGAAGCCAGCAAGAAGAATCGTTAAGGCATCTACAGGC
>SNQJ01S0072290.1:48733-59147 GCA_010110895.2 Picea sitchensis
TCTGGAATTCACCTGAGCATCGTTGATCAAGGTGAATTAATCTCAACCGTTCGAGAGTTGCACGTCCGATTCTGGACCCCCCCCACCGCTAAAGGTAGAACAGCAAGGGGGCTCCGGAATGAAACCTCAGTCGTAGATCTGGGCGGGTGGACTCTGGCCATCCAAATATGCTCGCTACTTACCTTAATGTGCATTCGTGCACCAGCTTAAAGCTGACATCTCTTCCTCACATCGGACAGTCGTTACAGACCCTGAGATTCCCTGAAGGAATCTCGTTCGTTCATCAGGACTTAGCCACATGCTAGCGTCTCGACATTATGGGTTGGGGTTTATCAAGGCGAGAGCTCAAGTTCTTGTCAATGGAACTCCCGAATCCCCGATCCACAATTTCCTGAAATGGGTAATCTCTCGACACGTCGCCTCCGTAAATCAGACAGTCCAGATCCGTCCCGGGATTTCCACCATGGAAATTCCTGATCTCTCGTCACCAGGACTCCTGATCTCGTGATTCCTGATTTCCCAAAATGGGTAATCTTACGACACGTGGCCTCCGTCATTCGGATGGCTCAGATCTATTCTGGGGTTTTCACCATGGAAAATCCCAAACTCTCATCATTAGGATTCCTGATTCCGCGATTCCTTATTTCCTGAAATGGGTAATCTTACGACACGTGGCCTCCGTCATTCGAATGACTCAGATCTATTCCAGGGTTTTCACCATGGAAAATCCTGAACTCTCGTCATCAGGATTCCCAATTCCACGATTCCCGATTTCCTGAAATGGGTAATATTACGACACGTGGCCTCCTTCATTCGAATGACTCAGATCTATTCCAGGGTTTTCACCCCTATACACTGGGGGATTTAACCCTCGGGTACCTCTTGATAGATCCAATGGCTGTTGAGTTTTCAGTCGAGGTTTGACGGTTCAGACAGGTTCCTAACTTGTGCATTCTCCCACAAATTCTTGGTCGTGGAAAAATCAATGGTCCAGATACTCCCATGGACCTTGGAGATCTATGGTCCTGAATTCTTCATTGTCCACGAAGACACAGAAAACAAAGGGGTAAGGTATTTAACACCCTACTCACTCCTACCAATCTAGCGGTCATGAGTGACCACAGGTTTCCCGATGGAATCTCGTCCGTCGATTAATATCTATCAGGGTTAAGGCACTTAACACCCCATCTTCTTATTTTTATCTAACGGTCGTGAATGACCATAGATCTCCCAGCGGAATCTCATCCGTTGATTCGATACTTCATCCTTATGTTTCCATCTTGAGTTTTCAAGAGGATCGTTCCTCCTCGTGTAGGGTTACTAAGGCATTACGCCTTCACATTCGATTTCTCGGTTCTTGATGGACTTTTCAAGGAGGGTATCTCTATGGGGAGGTTCTTACCCAGGGTACTATCTGAGGCATATAAGGGTACCTTTCTCCCATGAATCAGACATGCAGTCTGAATTAGGTCAGTAAGAATATAAATAGATATTTATGAAGACATAAGCCATACGTAGTCTTTCCATTATAACCATGCATCTATCAGTATTGATCAAAAGACCATATAGACATTCTTATAATGAAATCATTCATAGTTTCACAGCCTATGAGCATAATTAACAGAATAAACATATATATATTTCAAGATTCCAAAGGCAAAACACTTATCAGAAATAACACCAGGGGTTAAGCAATTGCTGAGAGGGGTGCTCGTTTCCACCCAACCGTAGGCTCAGTGACTCCCAGCGGATTTACCACTAGCCACCCCCGAGCTGAGACCAATATGCTGTGAGACTGTGTCTCTGTTTTCTAGTGACTAGGAGCAAAGGTTACTCTCCTTCCTCTCTGCTATCACTCACTCTGCGTATTTCCAGAGTTCTCTTCCTCCCCTCGTGTCTACCCCCAATCGCTTCTACCCCACGCCTTATCCTCTTGCGAGGTTGCGTGTGGCGCGATTTCCCTCGCACTGGTCAGTCATGATGGCTCTATGGATGGGCGGTTCACCTCCCCATCCCTCATTAATTCCTGAGGAGCCATATTCCTTCCAACCTGTGAGACATTTAATTCGGGGCCAGCGAGCCGCTTTTGGTTCTCTGGGCCAGTGAAGTTCAAATACGGTATTAATTCTCGATGGAAGTTAATGCCACCTTTCCAGGTGCCTTCCACTGCCATCATGGTCTCTTTTTCAACACATCCCCTCTCAACAGTCCTGCAATATAGATTCATAATGTTATTCACATTCATTGACCTTTTCCACAAGGTCCATTCACATCACATATTCACATTCATGAGTTTTCCATAGTTCTGGCCGGTCCAATTATTTTTACAAACTGGGGGAAGCAGGGTGTTACAATTTACCATTGAATAATCAGAAGAAAACAATATATAACAGGGAAAAACATATAACAGAAGGACACTTCACCAACAGATGTGCCACGAGAATCCTGTAAATTCATGTATATTATTTATGCCCAAACTATCATGTACACCAGCTCCAAAGCTATACAATGATACCATTCAACAGGGTCCAACCCCTATATATTACAAAAGCACTATCTTTTATATGAAACAATACCTCTACTCATTGATTTGCTGGCAAATAAAATCTAACAAAATAAAAAACAAAGAATACTAAAAATAATAAAGTTGTTATAACTTGAATTGCTAGAGATTTGTTTGAGTCAAATCTCCTTAGTCTGGAAAATCTTGAAACTATCATCTGCCACTTGTACATTTGAATATCTTCAATTGACCCCCGATTTGTTGATTTTGAGCCTAAAAATCTAGGCTGTTGAAATACTCTTCCATCCATATTCCTTATTTTGATCGAAATCTGGACTTGACTACCACATAGACATATTCCTATCATCAATCTATTTGAAAGATGCCTGATATTCTGCTTTTGATTTCTAAAGTTATGGTCAAAATACTCTTCATATCAATTCAAAACTCATAGAAACCTGAGATACTCTGCCACCTTTCTCATTCTTTATCCTTTAACCTTATTCTTTAACTGTTAAGAAGAGCCTGAAAAAATGGGATTTGATTTGGCTGCCACCTCCTCACAAATTCCTTACTTTCTTATTTTGAAGTATGAGTGATAGAGTTGAACTTGTCGTCTGTTCCTTTCGAGATTGAAAAGATCGATATGTTCCTGAAATCTTGGGATATCCATCTACATTTGATTCCATGCCCAGAAATCTGCTTGAATACTAATTTCATATCTCCAAGTGCCACTAGAGTCAAGGTGCCACCTGTATCTCTGCTGATATCGAGCCCAAGAATATTCCCTCTGTCATTTTGATAAAAGCATTAGGCTGCCAAATATAACCTATTCCTATCCCTGATCTGCTCAAAATAAGGAAAAGTTGCCAGCAGTGCCATGATTTTATGCTCAAACTATGTAGATATGTTTCCAGTTGTCGAACGATCAGTCATGACAGCTATGCAACACATTGGCATAACCCAAACAATAAAAAAATCTTGTTGGGTTAAAACCTTGGTCTCCATAACATCATCTCCAACAAGATCCTCTTCTCACAAATGAAGTTTCATTCAAATTCTTCAAGCTTAAGTACTCAAAATCAGAAGATCTTCTCAATGAGTGGGTTTCACACTATGTGTCTTGGTGTCTAATACCCACCCGATTTCAATGAACCCTTGGCTATAACTCGTATGCTCATTTTCACAACGTCCACCAAATAATATAGCTGCACAATCTGATTCTGGGGCAATGGCCTTCTTTATCATGTGTTTCCATGGTATTACAACCATCTCTGGATGGATTTTGTTTAGGGTAAGCACCCAACATCTTGAAGGAAGTGCATTATTGACTTCAAATGAAGGATTCTCTGTTGTAGCTCCAATGAAAACAATACTTCTATCCTCAATCACTGGTCAAAAAGCATCTTGTTGTGCCTTTTTGAATATATGAACTTCATTCACAAAGGGAAAAAATGTGTTGGTCCATTATCTTCATGCTTTTGGCTTCCTCCAAACCTATTTCACTTCTTTAAGCCCACTTGTAACAACTAAGACTAATGAAAAGCTATAGATGTCCTAAGAATACTAGCTACAAGAAAGAGCATCATTAGTATAAACAAACCTCCCATCCTCTACCTTCAGAACTTGATTTACTAGGTGTTCTTTAAGCCACAAAACAAGTTCATGTAATAGGTCAAGGCATGCTTTGTGAAAATGTTCAAGTGTTTTCATAGGGCACATCTGAAGCACCAGCCCCCTCCATTATTTCATCAACAACTAAAATTGTGGTTGTAGCATTAGTAAAAGAGCACTGACATGTTCTTCATTAAGTTGGCGACAAGCTTATTTGTAGATAGAAGAATGCTAATCTCCCAGCCTCTACAAGAAGAGTTTTTTCAGTTCCAGGATCTCCATAAAGAATGTTTTTCTTTGGGGGTTTTTATGCCAATATTTTCATGCTGACATTCTAGGATGAACTCCTTTGATGCTGTCGACACCTTGATATTCATTTGGACACCTGTGCAAACACTCAGGCCCCTATCACTAATTGCAAACTCCAGATCGCAGCTCCATTAACATGCTTTGTTGTAATATTTCCTGATCTGCGATCAAAATAGTGCTTGCAGACTTAATGATATTCATTTGACTTGGTCAAATGGGCCACCATAACATCCTCCTCTATGCGCTTAGAGATATTTTAAGATCTGAAATGCTCAGGATAGAATATACACGATTGAACAGAAAGTCATCTGCCCCGAATACCTGACCACAGACACCGGATCAGACACTGACGAGGGTGCCAGGCTCGAGATTCATAAACAACGTCTTTGACACCTAGTTAATCCTTCATACATCTGCACATCAGTTTTGGCACCTGGCACGAGATTAAACTTGTTGAATTTTATATATTTTTATTACTTTGTTGGCGATATCCCACATACAACGGGTTATAAGGATTATAAGATTTTATATATGCTCAAGTTCACTTATTTTGTTGACGAAGTGAGCTCAAGGCTACACACTTGTATTTGGTGCAGGAGCTTGGGTGTTGGATTGTTTGTTGTGGCTGTTCGATCTTGCATTGTTGTTGATTTATGTGTTTGCTCTCGGTGTTGAGCACTTGGATATTGGCCCTTGGCCAATGTATTTGTTATTTAAACATATTTCAAATGATCTTTTAAGCACCAAAATGTTTTATTTTTAAAATAAACCAAGATTGAAAAACTTTGCTCAATCACCACCACGAGAAGTACAATAAACCTAAAAGGTAGGTGCTGTAAAGATACCTAGCACATGAATATCATTATTTTGTTTTATTTTTAAAATAAACCAAGATTGAAAAACTTTGCTCAATCACCACTAGGAGAAGTACAATAAACCTGAAAGGTAGGTGCTGTAAAGATACGTAGCACATGAATATCATTACTTTGCGACATCCCGAGGAGAGGCGCTAAGAACCTTTTCCCAAATTTTCATTTTCACTATGCGCCACGAGTAATTTACTTTGTGAATAAAAAAGATATCATTCAGAATATTGATCTCCCTATAAATTATAGGGTCCTAACAAGTTGTAGATACCTAAACAACAAATATTGTTGGTGTTGTGGGGGCTATTCGACTCTGTCGTCTAGGCCCGTCAGTCAACTAATAAATAGTCGGTCGACCAACGTAGTTGAAAGTGTAAGGCGGTCGAAGTATATGATAACCAACCTTCCCAAAAAGTTAAGTAGTTACAATTACCTGGTAACTAGATATATAGAAGTATAAATAGACAAGCATAGAGAGACTTTGATATCTCTGTGTGAGAGATTGTAAACATTGTACTGCATTTATATATCCTTTAATCAATACAAATCTTTGGGCTCTCACTACTTATGTATGTCTTTGTCTATATCTATATGCATGTATCTTCTATGTTGCTTATGTAAGGACTACTGTAACTCTCCCTACTTTCCCCTAGATTAAAACATTGGTTCCATTTCCATTAGTTCTGAACCTAGGCATGCAGAAGTATACATAGATGTTAACCCTACGAGACATACATGAATGGTGGGAGCGCAAAAATGAAAATTACATAAAAAAATACGCCAGAAGAAACAATATCTTACTGACATAAGCAATAGAAAGATTCTTTTCAGAAACCCATGAAAGATTTTTAGAAATCGTCCTTGAAGAACTATTTTAGTTTATCAACAAGTCGGGTAATGTGTAATTTGATACCCAATGGGAAACTAGGCCTCAAGCTTACGAATGGAGGATGAATGAATTTTCATGATTGGTTCGAGCGATTTGTAGAAGACTATATTTTATAGCAAGCCATCAAAGATCGAACATCTCTTGATAGAATCAAATAAAAAATCTATACCGAATTGCACGATGGATTCTTGTGCACTGTCCTGACAATACTTCATAAATTCCTCCTCAAAAATGGATTTGGTGACATTGTCGAATATCGAACTCGACTAGGCACATCATTACCAAACAGTAACTATCGAGAGAGAGATGAAGAGTGGGAAGGATTTATGGATGCAAAGTGCAAAGATATAAGACAATCCTGGAATTATTTTCCGAATAAATGAACATGGTCAGTATTACCAACCTTGAGTAATTCGGGGTGGAAATGGGGTGTCAGTCGAATTTGTGAGATGCCATAAGGAAAGCATACCATAATTTTTTATTATTAAATCATAAATGTCATTGAGAGGAAAGCAATCACACAAGCAATCCACTAACATCCAAAGATTGGAATGATACAAAAGGAAACATAATAGGGAAGAAATTTGTAACCTGTGGAACAGTCAGAATTCAAATAGAAAGATGCTTGGGGAGGGTCAGCCTGATATTGTGCATGAGCAGTCTGAGTCTAAAGTGAATCGGCCAGATTTGGAAATAATAATAGCTACGTCGACCCCCTAAAGAAGTAGTGATGTAGAGTTTATAGAAACTATATTGAATTCCTATCAACCAAAAAAAAACATGAAAGGATGGATTACGAAGAATCAAGACCAACGATATGCACTTCCCCCATGCCAGAAACCAACCTGCAAATAAAAAAATTCCTCCAGAAATGACTGCAGATCAATGACCAATCTGCAAGATTATGGTATAGAACTGACGAGAATGGAAACTTACGAGATGCACTCATTGTTGAGCTAGAAATTAGAAATAAAACCAACAACATACTCATCCAAATTAAGGATCTCACCGACATGACCCACTGCCAAATTTATTATCAAGATAAGAAACTAGTTACAATCGTGAACCAACACAACCATTGGACTAATTCTTAGTCAAGTATAAAGATCAAAGTTATCAAACATAAGAGATACTTTCTGCATTCAACAGGAGGCAATGATTCCTTGGGTACCACCGAGGAAAATATCAACCAAAAAAAAAGAAACACAAGAAAACCTGATCGATGATTCAACAACTCAGTCAAAAATTGTGGTAATGCAGACACCACATAAAGTATGTACCTCCTAAAAGAAAATAAAAATGGGATTTAACCACATACCCCTGTACGAGGGCGATGAAGACCTAAAAAGAAACTGTTTCATGTGTGAAAATTATGGGCTGCCACATATATCACCGATGAAGACAAACAAATGGAACAATTTGGATCCGTCATCCGACATTGTACCTTGACATTGTTTATGAAATGTTACAACAATTTTTTCCTCACCCCATGAAACTTTCTTGGATGGCCTTTCCATTTCCCTATGCATACTTGAAGTCCTCTTATGTACCTTCTAGAGCCAAAAAAGCACATTGTTCCACATATATGTGCCCTATCAGTTAGACAACAAGTGTATATGCAGGTTGCTCCACTATGACCCATCTACATCGGGTTTGGTGCTCAAAATTAAAAATTATGTCGGGTTTCCATGCCATGTCATGAGATCCATGATCCTTGACCTTCCATATACTATAAATGCTCTGACTCGTCCCTTCAGTTCCATTTGAAGGCTATAAATTGAGCCACATCCAAGCCTTGAAGGGAGAGAATTCAACTTCTATAGCAAAAACACTCTAGATAAATTTCACTTCATATTGAGTTTGCATCACTTTATCCTTGAAAGTTTGAACCCCTTGTTCAACCCCCAAGATCTTCCTTATTTTTGATGGAGAATCTCATTGTCTCCTTTATATGAGCTTGCCTTTGGTGGAGGATTGAAGTGGTGGATGCCCAACTAGAGGGATTTAGTTTCTTGATTATGATATGTGTCATTACAGAAGTTTTTCACCTATATACTTCTGCTGATCATTTTAATAGAAATACTATTTTCTCGTCCAATTGATGTCGCGTACATCAACTCTTTAGTCTTGTTGGCTGAGTTTAGTGTTTATTGGGTTCATTTGGTTTGTTGACAAGTCTTCTTAGGTCTCTATCTTGACTGTTAGGTGCTTACAGAGTGATAGGAAGCCTTCTTATTGTTGAATTTTTGGGCAGTATTATTTCTTATCATATTTTCCATTGGTTGTCCTTGCACCTTGGTTTGAGTGTTTGCTTCTTGGTATCCTACTTGTCTTGTCTCTTTTTTCTTGCAGTAGGGTCTATATGTGAAGCTACTATTCATTCCTTGAATTTTCTTTTCTTTATATCAAAAATACAAAAACATTTGCTCATTTTTCATTATGGAATTTTCTCTTTTGATTACTTTGCATTGATTTTGACAGATGTGGAGAGATTTCATTTCATTGAAATTGTAGAGATTTCAGTGAAAAGTTGCATTTAGAAGCATACCATTTCTTTGGAATTCAAGATTATCACTTAGCATATTTTTTATACTCGATTCTTTTATATGCTGAGTCGTAATACCATAAATTTCACGATCACACCTCTTGAGTAAGAAGAAGCCATTAAAAGTAACCTTGATTAATTAAAATTGATTAGAAACATTTTTCTTTTTCAGGGTACACAAACAATTATAGGACATAGGACCTTGGAATAGGATTTTGTGACTAAAATTATCCAAGGCTATTAAACTAAAAATATGTGTCTGACTAGGGATAGGTGAAACCCATTATGTAATTAGTGACATCAACAGGCTCCACTCACACCGGAGTTAAGCACAAGGTCGCGCGAAGTTGGTTGCAGAGATAGCCCTCTAATACCTTCTTAGCGTCAGAGATATTTATGGGGTTCCATTTGTATTTGGGGGTATTTATAGTACATTTACCTCCGTGAGAGGCAGTGCTTTCAAGATTTCAGGCTTTGTTACCCTACCCATATGGTTGACCAGACTTATGATTGTTCACTTATGCATTGGTTATATTGTGGTGACTCTAGTTTCCTGAAATAGGTGGCCACATAGGTTACTTGCAGGGGTTATTCTGCAGGTACCCTGAGTCAAATAAGGGTCGGAAAGAACAAATCCTTTATGGAGGATTACCTCTCCAGGGGGATCTGACTGATTACGTTGTTAATCCCACGAGGGCCCTTAGAACTGATTTAGATACCTCCAATATTTTGAAGGGAGTCTTAGGCCCCTCTTGGGAGAGACATACCTACTCTAGTGAGGGAGGCCCCTTTTCAACCACTATATCTTTTTTGTGTGCATTGGCCTTTTTTCTTACTTTGGTGTGCTCTCGAATTATTAGTTGGCCTTAGGATTTTGTATTTCATCGTGAGTTTTCATTTCAATAGTTAGTCGAGCCCCCATGACTCCCTTAGTTAGCGCTACGTAGCCCATCGTATTTTCTCATTCCATGGGGATGAATCCTTTTGTATTTTTGATTTGTACGTCAAATCATGATACTCAGCCAATACCTTGGGCCTCTAATCCTTTTTCTTTTGGTATGCCATACATGTCTTCGCACTTTCCATCCTTTGTCTCGTCTTTTTATGTGAATCCTAGTTTTGTGTTTGGGGGCATGATGCCTCCTTATTATCCCTTTTCATTTGGTGGGAGTCATATCCCTCAACCAACTCTTATGGTAAGAGGTTGGAATCATCCATCCTTTAGACCCAATCCTACCTTCGATTTTATAGGATCAAGTGCTCAAATGGGTGGTCATTCTACTTATTACATCTCATCCATCTATCCTTCTTCCTCTATGTCGGTTCCTATGAAAATTTTTCTCCTGGAGGACCTCCTTCTATCCTCTGGTGTTTCATCTGGGGGGATTCAATATTATAGTATGGGAAACCCCCTTCATGAAGTTCCTTCATTTTGGAGAAACATATATTCTCACCTGAGTAACCCTTTTCATGTCTCTTTCTCTTCGCAAGCGGTTTCCTCGGTGATGATTCCCTTACAACCATTTATGAATCAGTTTGGAGGAGGATATTATCCTACCAGACAAGGCCATGGTGTATACCAGAACCCTTCATGGCCCATAATCTCTCAAAACCACTCTTTTCCAGGACCTTGGTCTCTGATGCTGCAACCAATTGTTGCATGTCATGTTGGAAGTGTTGGACACACC
>SNQJ01S0072291.1:0-21952 GCA_010110895.2 Picea sitchensis
CATTATTTAAACCTAGCAATAAGCTAATGGTTAGTGATTTGTTGAGTTATATGGGACATGGTTGATTTATGTTGTGGCATAAGTTAGAAATGTGATATGGGTCGCGCTATTGGTGATGGTTTGATGCATTGTTTACTTAATTGGATTATATAGTTGATATGCAATATGGTCAAAATGGAAATGTTGCATCATAGTGTTTGAGGTATGGCTACCCACTGTGTATGATATGGATATTTTTGGGTTGCGCACTTAGAGATAGCTTTGTTGCAATTTGATTATTTGTATTATGAAATCAGGTATGTTGTTGTTCCTTTGTTGTTGTTGGATGGATAACCCAACATTTTAAATGTTCAGAGTTGAGGAAAATTGGACCTGTACAGTCACATAAATGAAATTGCGTTTTGTCGAAAGGTTGTATAATTCCTAGCATAGTGTGAGTTGAAATAGTGATTGGTTATCTGGGTGTTTAAATGACAAGCCAGGATCTTTGCAAGACAAATATGGATCATTGTTTGACTGTCCATTGGGTATGTTAAATGAATGTCATGCATTCTAAAACAGTGGCAGACACGAGTGTTGTGACAGTATGGTCACATTGCAGTTAATTATTAAACAAATGTAAAGACAAAATCGAGCATGATTTCTTATGCCTGCATTTGATGAGTAAGGTGAAAATAGTTGACTGGGTATTTATTTGGAAATTGCTTATGGATGAATGGGAGAAAACAGAGCTCCCCTATTGTTAACACTGTGTAAATATTTGGTTATGAATAGGGAACTAGTTAATACACAGTTGTTGTTATTGGATCACAATGGTCATTTGGTTGGTGTATTTCCTTTTTCAGAATGGTTATATGGATTACTTAATTAATTTATGAACAATAATCGCTCTCATTCCCCATCATTATTTCTCTTTTCGCTAATTACAACCCCATCGACTTCCCACATTCATTTTTCATTCCCTGTTCTAAAATTGATTACAATCAAGAAAAATTATGTTCGAAGCAGTTGGCAGTTAGCAATGTCTTGGTTGAATCGCAATGATGTTTTCTTTGGTTTGTAGTTGATTTTTGTTGTCTTTGAGCAGTAACCGTATTTTTTCCCCCCCATCATATCATGTTTCACTCAATACAAACCCCTCACATATCCCAGGACCCTTTATTCACCCCCTACTCATTGATTAACAGTTAAACAATTTGTATGGATTGGATTGCATGAGTATGATACATTGTTGAGCCAAATCTATTTCATATTTTTAACAGTTGTCATGTGTGGTTATATAAAAGACTATTTGCTAATCAATCATGCATGCAGGAATGAGTCTTTTAGGCCAAGGTAGCCATGGCTGAGGAAACCGAGGGAGAGGTAACTGGAATAGAGGCCCAAGAAGGCCAATGTTCTCCATACATTTTGATGTTGTCTCACAAGAGCTTGGCCAGTTGTTTCAGGCCGGATTTTTCAATTGGATTGTGCAGGGAGTGGTCCAACCTAGGCCTCAAAGGCCTCCTTTCCAAGTTTCGCAAGCCCCTGGTATCCATGTGCCTCATCATGTCTCATTACAACCCGAGGTTCCTGAAAATGATGGATGGCAAGAGATTGTCCACCCGACAGTCTCCCAACATCGTGGCTGGCCCAATTTATCCCTACTTGTTCCTCCACCTATTAACCCCATTGTCCAAGATGCTCCTGCTCACTCACCAATGCAGTCCTCTCATGCTAGCAAAAGGTTGAAAACTGAGGCCCATCATGCCCTTGACAAAGGAAAAGCCATTGTTGCCCTTTCATCGCCCTCCAATGGCTCTAACAAATCCATGTCTTCTCAGATGCATTTGAGGGACGATTATTTTTCAATTGATCGCGTGTGGAGTGGTCCAACCTAGGCCTCAAAGGCTTCCTTTCCTGTTTCAAGCCCCCGGTATCCATGTGCCTCCTCACGTCTCATTACAACCTGAGGTTCTGTAAAATGATGGATGGCAAGAGATTGTCCACCTGACAGTCTCCCAACATCTTGGTTGGCCCAATTTATCCCTACTTGTTCCTCCACCCATTAACCCCATTGTCCAAGATGCTCCCGCTTCACTCCAGTGCCCTCATGCTAGGCAAAAGTTTGAAAATCGAGGCCCATCATGCCCTTGACAAAGGAAAAGCCATTGTTGCCCTTTCATCGCCCTCCAATGGCTCTAACAAATCCATGTCTTCTCAGATGCATTGAGGGACGATTTGTTAATGTTTTATGTCGATATTATAGTTCTTTGCATTTCATAAAGATAAGCATAATAAATCCACAAGATCACTAAGAAATACACACATCCAATGTACACGCGATTATCCTGGGAACCCTCTAGGGAAGAAAACCCAAGAAAAAACTTCCTTATCATAAATAGCTTATCAAGAGTTCAAGATAACTCAACCAATACAAGAAATCCTCCTCTAAGAGATGCTCCAATCTTCTCTTCACACACTTGAAAAGTCACCTTGCCCATAAGAACATGAGCAAGTGAAGTGAGTTAGAAGTGAGGCAATAGCCTCCTATATATACAAAAAACCTGCACGCAGGAAGTTAGCCAATTCACTGGCAGTGTGGCCGACCTCTCTCATTGGGTGGATAAATCCACCATTAATTAAATCGGCCCATTTAATATAACCGGCCAATTTATTATTTTTTACATTATAATTGTCCCATGACCAATCCAAAAGGGGATTTTGGTCCTTATATTAATTAATGACTTAGTTAATCCTCAATGGGGATTAACCTAATAATAAAAAATAATAATAATGACAGGATTAATCCACAATGGGGATTTAATCCAACAACAAAAATAATAAGAATGCTCTTCGCAGCTACATATTTCAACACCCCCTTAACAAGAAGGGTATTCTTTATTAGTCTTCATCAAAGACGCGAGAGGTCTCCATCATCTGGCATCCGAGGATGCGATCACAATATCATCTTGAACAATTGTTCAGCACATTTTACGAAGTCATCGTGGTTTCTTCATCGGCAAGATCATCATTCTCAAAAGAATGCTATCATCATCTCCATCAAATATGTAATTTAAAAATGATACCCTCATCACAAAGACAAGGTCATTACATCACGCGAGAGCCTACACTAGCTCAATGCCTGCTAGGGCTCGGGTAGCTCGTCACCACATCTCGTTTTACGCCTAACAACTAGGGTCGGCTAGTATCATCATCATCTCGCCAGCCCAACAACTAGGTCGGCTTAGAAATCACAAATACATGCTTTAATACCAACAATAGGGTCAAGCATGACCATCTTGCTTTACTGCCCAACAACCGGGTCGGCAAAGGAACACACCTGCTGGCCACAAGCCTTTACTGCCTAACAACGCAGGTCGGCATGACTCATCTTGCTTTACCGCCAACAACTAGGTCGGCAGCGAACTGCCATGCTTTACGCCTAACAACCAGGGCAGAAGCATAACTCATCTAGCTTTACCGCCTAACAATCCAGGTCGGGCGAAGGATCACACATCAAGCCATAATTCTTTACGCCTAACAACGAGGTCGGAAGAAATGACTCATCTTACTTCACGTCTAACAACAAGGTCAGAAGCAATGACTAATCTTGTTTTACGTCTAACAAATAGGTTAGAATCAAGGAACACACACAACTTCTTGTTTTATGTCTAACAACGTGGTCAGAAACAAGGAATCACATCTACTCCCCCTTCGGTGGAAGGTCCTTCTGGACACAATGTTTACCCTCGGTGCGTTCAAACTTACCTAGATAGAGGCTTTAGCTCATCACATCAAGAACTCCGTTTCATCCGTATAACGATCATTTCAAGGCTCCTCTCTCCGTATTCATGTCACGGATTTAATGATATGGATCTCTATGTGCTTCAATTCATCACGGAACACGTAATTCTCTCATTATTTTAATACAGCCTTTGATTATCGCCATAGAATCGTGGTTGCTCATCTCCAAATCAAATAGGTCTGTCAAAAACTTTCGAAGCCATATGGCTTCAAAACTAGTGGAACGTGTTGCAATGTATTCCACTTCTGTCACGTTGAGATAAATACTTTATTGCTTCCTACTCCATGATGAGATCATGGCTAACCCCATAATGAAACATCTTGAAGTGGTATTTCTTTCAGAGACACTTCCAAACCAATATTAATCGGTATAACCAATCAGTTTTAAGTCATGATCTCCATCATAGTCGAGACCATAATCCATTGTACCCTTAAGGTACCTCATCACATGTTTTGCGCCCACTAAATGAACACGCCCACCCAAATCCAACTGACTTTAGGGAAATGACAGAATGAGGAAACTGAGTCCGAGTCATGGGGAGATTAAGACCATGAGATCGACATCTGATGGGGATGGATGAATGGAGGAAGGATGGATGGATGGAAGGAAGGAGGAAGGAAGAAAGAATGGAGGAAAGGAGGAGGACGGACATGGATGGAAAGAATGGAGGAAGGAGGATGGAGGATGAAAGGAAGGAGTGAAATGGAAATGGATGGAAGGATGGAAGGAGGAAGGAATGGATGGAAGGAAGGAAAATGGGAAGGAGAGAAAGGATGGATGAGGAATGGATGGATGGATGGATGGATGGATGGATGAATGGAGGATGGCTGGATGGAGGAAGGATGGAAAGGACAGAGGAATGGATGGATGGATGGATGGACGGATGGAAGGGATGGAATGGATGGAATGGATGGAATGGATGGAATGGATGGAATGGATGGAATGGATGGATGGAAGGAGGATGGAAAGGAGGATGGATGGAGGAATGGAGAGAGAATGGATGGACGGAATGGACTGGAAAGATGGAAGGACGGATGGATGGAAATGGATGGATGGATGGATGGAATGGATGGATGGATGGATGGATGGAATGGAGGATGGATGGATGGTGCTGTGTTGGCTCTCGATAATTACGTTAATTTTTTATGCTGATATTATAGTTCTTTTGCATTTCATAAAGATAAGAGTATAATAACCACAAGATCACTAAGAAATACACATCCACAATGTACACGATTTATCCTGGAAACCCCTCTAGGGAAGAAAACCCAAAGAAAAACTTCCTTATCATAAATAGCTTATCAAGAGTTCAAGAGATAACTCAACCAATACAAGAAATCCTCCTCTAAGAGATACCACCCTTCTTCTCTCTTTCTCACACACTTGAAAGTCACCCTGCCTCATAAGAACATGAGCAAGTGAAGTGAGTTAGAAGTGAGGCACTAGCCTCATTATACAAAAACCTGCACGTGAAGGCCACCTTCTCGGCAGGGTCAATCTCTCTCACTGTGGATAACCACCATTAATTAAATCGCCCATTTAATATAATCACAATGAATTTCTTATTTTGTCTTTTACAATTATGTTTTGACCAAACTACAAAAGGGGATTTGGTCCCTATAATTATCAATTTAGTTAATCCTCAATGGGGATTAACCTAATAATAAAATAATATTAATGACAGGATTAATCCACAATGGGGATTTTAATCCAATAACAAAATAATAAGAATGCTCTCATAGCTACATTATTTCAAATTTATCAAGTTCTGTACTAATGCAGTCCTCTCATGCTAGCAAAAGGTTGAAAACTGAGGCCCATCATGCCCTTGACAAAGGAAAAGCCATTGTTGCCCTTTCATCGCCCTCCAATGGCTCTAACAAATCCATGTCTTCTCAGATGCATTTGAGGGACGATTGTTCCCACGTGATCAACAAGATTAGACCTAAAGGCTCAACGCAACCAAAAGGCAAATTAAGGAAAATCGAAAGGTGACAACAACAATCAAGGAAAGATTGTATCTCAGAGTGGGAAATATGGCTTTTAAGTTTTGATTTTATCTATTGTTGATGACAATTGACTTTAGGATATTTTGGGACATGTTTTATTTTTTTGGATATATGAGTAATACTTTTATTTTTTTAAATAATTTCAAATATCATAAGCTAAATTGTCAAATGTGGATATGATGATGGGAGTCACAAGGGGTCCCACCTACTAGTTATTATTTATTTATAACCCTTATTATGATTATTACTTTCCCCCCCTTAACTAAAAAGTTGGTTGAATCTTTAGTTAACTTTACTAATGAGGTGGTTCAACTACCTCAACCAATTTTGATTTGCCTAAAAGCAAATGGGAAGGGGGGAACAAGAGAAAGATAGAAGCATAAACATACTAAAGTTTGCTCTTTGAGTTTATGTTGAGATAGTTTAGTTTTCATTCATTCCTTAATTTATTACAAGCCTAATTTTTTTTATGATAGCAGGGTCTTATTGTAGACAGCAAGATTCAGGGGCTGAATTACATCATTCAGACACTTGTTTCTTAGAGGTGTTGATCTATCTTTGATAGTCTATGTAGACTTGTCTGTTTTTGAATTAGTTTTCATGACTAACAAATATTATTGTGCAGAGTCGAGTGGGCAACAATCTGTGGCAAGCTGATCCATCTTTTAGAGTTCAGTTTTTTATTTTCTGTCGGAGGCCCTTTTTTATGTTCCATCGGGGATGTCTAAGTTTGACTTTGGTCCTAATTTCTACATGAAATTTTGTAAAAGAATGACTCTTTGGTGAATTGGAATGAAATAAATGATTGCTTTATGTCTCATTTGTTTTGATTATAATCTTGGTGACTTTACTCCTATTTTTACATTTATTTCAGCAACTGTTATATTCAGAAAATTACATAAAAAGTAAATTTCCAGGAAGTTTTTTATTGATAAAAGACTACCCTAAGCACTTGTAATTAATACTTGTGAGTTAGGATGTTATTTTTGTTGACTATAAACATAGGGTGATATTCTCGTCTATCTTTATTTAGCTAAGCAGAATTTGAAAATGCTTGAGTAAGATCATTTCATATATTTTCCTCAACACATACCTTAACAAGAAGAGACCACTCTTTATATGATTTCAAGTCCAAGCAGTTGCACCAACTTCACAGTTGCAACAATAAGCATACCATCTCTTGGAACAAAATACAGCACTGTGCTACTCTCTCCACAGTCCAAACCCAAATGAAAGATGTCTACCGAATTCCAAAGATGGCAAGATGTGAATATGACAGACATAAATGCCCACCCATTTCCAATTTAATGCATGGTTAACCCACAATGCAGATACGTTGATATCCCATATAGTTTAAACCTTCATGTAATAACGCCTTATGAAACTTTACCTTTCCACATCAAATCAACAACTCATATCATAGTGCATATTTATTACAATGTGAGGGATATTTATACATGGGATAACACCAAAATTAATCTCATAATATTTCATGCAAGTGTTAAAAGCATGTCAACCTTATAACATATATATGCTTTATATGTTATGTTCGAACCATAATTCAAATGCCAAGACAACAAGAGTACTTATATGTTCAACACAAGCTCAAACTTTATGTTACCTTTCAAAATGTTCATGCAATGAAAATCCTTTTTAACATATAGTAAATCAAACATGTCACCATATATGCCTTCGTCGTCAATGTGTTGAGCCATTGAGCCATGTATTCTTGAATTTTCATGTAATATTTAAAACCAACACCGAAAGACATCATCATATCAAATGTCGCATTTATGCCACGAGAAACATGTTTACTCAAGCATGTTGTTATGTATGCAATTAAATGTACCATGAGGCAAACTTTTTGATGTTTCAAACATCCCACACTTAAACTATGATAGATTGATACCATATCATAATGCAAAGAAAATGCAAGCCATACAATTTTAAGTCTCATTTCTAGGGGACCCCACCTATTATAGTTATTTCATTTGTTCCTTTAAAGAATTATCAGTTTTGCAATTCTTTGAATATGTGGACGAAGTATGAGTCAACAAAACACTACTCAAAAAAGGAAGTTCAAAGAAGCTATTGAGATTGAAATGTCCCAATAACATGCACTAAGAAAATAGTTAGAGGATCAACAAGAATTGAATTCCAACGTTGCACCAAACATGTGGATCTCAAGGTGAGTTGTAATTCCATCCCATTTATTTTATTAAATTAATAATTAATAATAATAACTTTGCAACTAGATTAAAATCTTAAATATAAAAATTTAATGAGTTTGACCCTCTTCATTATTGATTAAAATTATTTTTAGTTAATAACATTTTAATGCAAATCTATAGTTGGATTCTCTCTTCACAAATCATCCGTGATGACGAAGACCATTGGGTAGTTTCAAAACATCAAGTTAAAAATGAATATAGTCTATCTGAAAGATTCCATAAACATCAATAGCCAAGGCAAGGTCCAACACTAGGATATTACACTTTAACATCATAAATTATTATTCTTGGCTAATTTTCATTTTTAATGTGGAGTATGAATATTTCTAACACCCTTGATAGGTCAATGCTTTATTTGACATCTGAAAAATTTATGAATAATAGTCACTTTGTCAGGGACATAGTTCATAGTGGTTTTGTGACATTGTTTGTGTCCTCAATTTCATATGTAAATGTACAATTCTCTCCACAATCATGTTCTATAAATTAATTATTTATGATTCGTACTTACTCCAAAAAGTCCGCCTATTTGGCATTTTGAAACCAAACACTGCATCTACATGTTTATGCACATTATTGAGTAATAAACATGATTATGCACAAGGAACTTTCGATGAAACTTGTTGATTACTATTTTATAGTCATTCTTTTGTTCAATTGTATGCTTGTATATAGTGATTTATATGATGGTTACAACAATAGATATTTAACCACCATTAGAGTTTTCATTATATATTACTTCATTTTGTCAATAGATATTTGTATATATTTCATTGAGAAAAATAAACAAAGCATGAAATTAACATGCCATTTCCATCTTTAACCAAAATATCATAGGAATTAAAATTAATTCCATCCGTGAAGTAAAGAAAGAAGATCATCTTAATTTCTATGTTTCTTGTCTTTACAATTGGATAAAAATAAATGATGATTATTATAATAAACAAATATAAATTTCTTTTTCTTTTCCAAAGAAAAGAATACATTTTTATTCCAAAGGGAACAAAATACACATTCTACAGGTGTTCTAAGCATAGTATATAAAAGGAAGAACTAAAAGTCTAAGCATAGTACACAAGGAAGAACTAAAAGTTCACCATAAACAAAAATTGTCATAGACATCAAAGTCACATATAAGAGGAAATAAAATTCCCGACAATGCTACTAATACAAAAAAGTCCATTAAATTTTCCAAAGATTAACATATTACATTTTTAGATTACATTAAGTTATCAATCCTAGACACACATACTTGTCTATTTAGGGGTTCTTCTATAATTAATTGTCTAGTAGGTATAAGAAGCCGAGCCTTGGACAAATCATCAACCAAGGTATTTAATTCTTGAAACACGTGTGAAAGTGATATGATCAAAGAAAGACTTATTAACTTTAAGTTGATTAGCTAAAAGGAGTAAATGTAGATTCCGAATCTATATTTGATTATTCATCCACGAAATGACCAACTTTGAGTAACTAAAAACAAGTATAAGTATGCACACACAATTATGATATTTACGAGATGATATAAAAAAGGCCCATATTCTACATAATGTTATGTTAAATGTAAGTATTCACAATAATGCCAAACAATAAATGCACAAGACTATTTGAACAAGATTCCCCATGATGATATCAAGTCTAATACAACATTTATAATTTCTCCTAACAATTTATATTCATTGAATAAACAATAAATGCACAAGACTATTTGAACAAGATTCCCCATGATGATATCAAGTCTAATGCAACATTTATAAATTTCTCCTAACAATTTATATTCATTGAATGCAATAATCATGTCAACCATGTAAATGGAAAACAATGAATACATAAATACATATGAAAGGGTAAAAATGTATTGTGAGGCTAGATTTCATAATTACATCTAAAATTATGATTAAAAAACAAGTGACTACTAACTCATAGAAGAATTAAAATATACATTTAACATAGAAAGGATAGGTGACGAGAGATGAATTTCCAAGCATGATCAATAAGAAAATAGATTCAATATAATATACATTTAAATATGCAATTTGCGTGTCTTGAAATTGTTTTTACAACATAAATATCTCTAATGAATAGAGAATGAAACACAAAATAAATCTGATAAAATATACATTTAAATATTTAAAGAATAGGTAATGAAACACACATATTCATGCATGATCAATAAGAAAATAATTTGAATAATTCAAATATAGTTTTATTCTTATTGATCTTGCCCCTCCATGGACAAACCTTGGACAAATTTTGTTGCTATTGTTCTATGTTTTTTTTCATTTAGATGCCATTTTTGGGACATTTTCTCTCCCTGTCATGCAAAGAAAAGAAGTACATCATCTAATTATAAGAATATCTAAGCAATATCCAATTTACAATTGAATATTATGAACAAATTTTGTAGCTATTGTTCTATGTTATTTTCATTGAGATGTTGTTTTTGAGACATTCTCTCTCTTTGTCATGCAAAAAGAAGAAACCATATTGATTGAGTCATTTGGAAATTGCGGCTAGGTTTGATAGGTTTTTTTTAAGTTTTCAGTGAAATAATTAAATTCCCGCAAAAAATGGAATTTATAAATTCTGATTCAATAAATGTAAAAAAATATGGCATCAAACATTGTCATATGTCATATTTATAGTCGTTTTCCAGTCCAGAGTATCATGTAAACCCCTCTTTCCCATCTTTCGAGACAAAAAAGTGATTATTATCACTAAAAAAATCAAAATTACTTGAAAATTACGAAAAAGGGGTAATTAAATTAATCTCCTATATTTTAGGAGAACTGGGGAACATGTTTGAAACGTGTTTTTCTCCTGACCCCAGTCAACTGAAAGCCTAGGCGAGTTAGCTAAAGGTGAGGTCGACTTAACTAAGGTGATGTGGACTTGGGGGAGATCCCAAAGTGGGGACTCGACCCCACATGCTTGAGTGGCGCACTTAGGGAGAGTGGCCTACATCCCAATGCTCACAACTCGCCCTCACACTTCACTTCACTCCCACTCACTCTCACTTCCACTTCACCTCACTCCACTCATCCTCACTTCACTCCATGTCACTCTCTTTTCACCCTAGTTCACTCCCTCACCACTACACACCTCCCCACTCTAACTCTTGCGCATCTCCTCTTCACTACCCATTCACTCATGCCTCAACCCTAACCCTAGCGCAACTCCCCTTTGGAAATATCACCTCAAATGCTATTTAAGCAAGGTCGACCTCTCCTCAACCTAGTTCAGTCTTGGGCAAGCATTTGTACTATTGTTGTAATCATTTTTGGAATAATAAAGACATTGGAGCTATCTTTGGTGTGTGGACTCAAATGTGTGGATGCTTTGATCTAATGCAATTTTCTTCATGAGGTAACATGTATCTTATATTTCAATTTTGTGATTAAGTTGTAAGGCTTTGAAGGTATGCTATCATATAGTAGGATAAGATTAATCTAGTTCGATTTATCTCGTTTCTTCTTTATCTCATAGACTTTTACATTACATGCTTTGTTTTCGGTTAAACTAACATGCATGTTTGAGCTTTGTTGTGTAGGGAAGACCTTTAACAATTTTGTTGCAGGATTGAGGTATATAGTTGCAGGTTCCTCAAGCTTGGAGGATTGACAGGTTATCGTTTCAACCGTCATTGTCCAATAGATTCAAAGATCGAGCTCCCTCTTCTTCACATCAAAGAGAACCCCATAGCCCAAGTGTTTTGGGCTCAAGCGGGAACTCAAAATTTTGATAAAATTCTTTCCCCTATCTTTTTATTTGATTTGCATGCTGCTTAGAATAATTCTAAACTTCATTTTAAACATCTAAAGTCTGCATGCATTGTTTTCTAGATCTAAGTTACAATTTATCAATTTCAAAGAGTAGATCTAGTCAAGTTTTAAGCAATTTTTTGGTCTTTTTCACCTAGAACTTAGATCAAAGTTATTGCTTGGTTTTAACTTCTTTATCAAGTTGTTTAGAGGTTTTATGTTTGTTGTTTTAAAACAATAGAAAGAAGTCACTAAAAGGGCCTAGGTTAGGTTTGTTTTAAGTGTCAAAAGTCCCAAAAATCTCGTTTTTTGCCTTGGAATATTTTCCCAAAAAATTTGATAAAACATTTTATTGCTTAAAACTTATTTTTAGCATTTTCTAACTTCATTTGTTTGTTGTTTTCTTGCAGCAGTAACAGGTCCAAGAGGAGATTCTGCCAGTTTTGGGTAAAATCAAGGCTCCTGGGGCACCCTGGAGGGTTTTGACTTTGTCAAACGAAGTTTTCCTTTTTTCTATCTCTTTCTCGTATTTCTCTAAAACGATCCAATTATAAGGATCCCTTTTTTTCTAAAGAGCTAAAAGCTCAAAGAGAAAATTGGTTCTCTGTTGTAATAATGCAATAAAAGTGGGCCCTTTGTGCCCACTTTCTCCATCCTCGTTAGGGGGATTTGTGTTGTTGGTTTGGTTTCTTTTCTTCTGATTGATGCATGCTTAAAATCTATTAATCAAACACACAATTCAAGTACATCAGACACACTACAAACACTCTTAATTGCATGCATGTTAACCAAATCTCAAAAACTATCATGTATGCTTAGTTAGTTTTGCTTCAAGTACTTATCTTTTTTTAATAATCTTGCAACAGTGTTTAAATTTCTAAAGGTATCTTGTAAATCTTTCTCTCAACTACAAAGCAAGGTACTTAAATTTAATTGTTGCAAATCTATATCTTTCCTTTTTCAAGTGTTTGTGTAAGTATTTCAGTTACAAAGCAGGGTGTGATTTATCTTTTTTCAAGCTTTCATTCAAGTAATTGAACCTTGCTAGCTTAATAGGACAATCTCTTAAGTTGTTAATTCAATGGGAGGAAAACGCTTAAAAGTGACCTGCGAAGTAAGGCTGGCCCTCTCGGGACCTAGCTTCCCACCCGTTTTGGACATCCAACACTTTTAGTGAGTTTACTAGTGAAACCATTTGGGTTTCGGTAAACTCTTAGCAAGTCCAAGCAAAGAGCTAGCCTCCTAAGGGGCCAAACACTCTTCACTAACTAAATACAAAATTTACCTTAATAAAATCTTCGATCTACACTGCCCATGACTCCCTTTAAGGCACGGGTTTAAAAATATATCTATTTATCTTGTGTGAGCAGTTACACTTATGCATCTTGTCTAACTTTCTTTTATGCTCTTAAGTCTTGCAGATATTGTATCCTTTGATTTATGAATGTTTTATGAGCAAAGTACTTTATGATGATGATAAATGCTAAGTGTTAAATTATCTAATTTTATTTCAAGCAATAAACTCCTAGGCTTAAGTGTTTTTTACTTTCTTAGTTACAAAGCCTTAGATTTATTTTTCATAGGGACTACCCCCCTTGGCTTCGCTAGGAGTTGGCCTAGACGGAGGAGTTGAGGATCGGGTGACAACACCTTGACTTGAGACTTGCCCCCAAGGACACACCAAGTGGATTGAAGGTTTCTTCCACGTTACCCCAGGTGTGTATAAGGACAGCAACACCCCCAACCAAGAAAGCCCTTCAATATTTTCTTGGACAGATACACTTTGTCAGACGGTTCATACCAAACTAGGATGAGATAATGAAACCACTCCTTAAATTATTGAAAAAAGATGTTAAATTTGAGTGGACAGATGAAAGAAGTAATTCTTTCAAAAGTATTAAGGATGCAATTGGAAAATCTCTTGTGCTAATCAGTCCTAATTATTCAAAATATTTTCAAATCTTTTCCTTTGCTTCGGACGATACTATTGCAGGGGTCTTGCTCCATAAAAATGAAGAGGGTCAGGAGCAACCCATTGCTTTTATGAATAAGGCATTACAAAATTCTGAGCTTAACTATACTAGTATGGAAAAGAAAGCTTATGCCTTAGTTAAATCTCTCAAGCATTTCCGAGTCTATATAGGATACTCAAAGGTTGTGGGGTATGTCCCTCACTCAATAGTAAAGGATATCCTTGGTCAACACGATTGCTTGGGAGTTAGAGGAAAGTGGGTCTCCAAGATTCAAGAATACGACTTAGAGATTAAACCCACTAAGTTGATTAAAGGTCAAGGGTTGGCTCAAATGCTCACTAAAGGAAATGAACAAGTGTTGGACCTGGTCTGCCAAAACAGTGAATCTAGGCCAACCTTGTCATCTGAACTTCAGAAATTAGAACAACACCAATGGTATTCAGATATCATCTACTTTCTTTCAAACCTCACTTGCCCAAGTCATCTGATTGTTCATAAGAGAAGGGCTTTGAGGTTGAAAGCGGCTAAATATTGTATCATTCAAGACAGCTTGGGGTGGAAGAACCCCAATGGAGTGATACTTAGGTGTGTTGATGAGCTACAGTCCAAGAGACTTTTGGTTGACTTCCATTCAGGATTTTTTGGTGGACACTTTGGTGCTAAAACTACCACCCACAAAATCCTCAGAGCAGGTTACTATTGGCCGACCATTTTTTCAGATGTTCATAAAATGGTCAGGGGTTGTTAGCAGTGTCAGTTATTCACGGGGAAGTAGAAGCTAGCAGCCTTGCCTCTTCAACCTGTAGTGGTCAAAGCCCCTTTTCAGCAGTGGGGGCTTGATTTCATAGGTCAGTTTAAGGATAATTCAAGTAATGGTTACATTTGGATAATTACGACAACTAATTATTTTACTAAGTGGGTAGAAGCAATACCCACTAAGTGAGCAACTGACAAAGTGGTCATGGATTTCCTTGAAGATAGGATAATCACTCAGTTCGGTGTATCCACCAAGATTACAACCGATAATGCTAAGGCCTTCAGCTCGACAGAGTTTTTTTCTTTATGTTTTAAGTACGACATTGTGTTGTCCCACTCTTCAAACTATTATCCCCAAGGTAATGGTCTTGTTGAATCCAACAATAAGAACTTAATGAATATTCTTAAGAAAGCAGTGGGGGATAGAATATTCATATGAGATCATGGGACAAAAAAATTAAGTTTGCATTATGGGCGGATAGAATCACCAAAAAGAGTTCCACAGGGAAGAGTCCTTTTGAGCTTGTCTATGGGCTCGATGAAACTTTACCAGTTCACTTAAAGATTTCAGTGTATCAGTTTGTTCAGAAATATGGTCTGGATGAGGATTTCCAATAGAGCAGAATTGATCAGTTGGTTGAGTTAGAGATTAGAAGGAAAGCATTGGATCGAAGTATAAAGAATCAGGACAAGGTAAAGAAGACTTTTGATAAGTCTTCACGGCAGAGATTTTTTCAGGAAGGGGACACAATTCTTCTTTGGGATAAAAGAAGGGAAAAACCAAGGAATCATGGAAAGTTTGACAGTTTATGGACATGTCCATACATCATACAGGGTACAACTGGCAAGAATTCCTACTATCTCAACAGGTTGGATGGTGAGAAGTTGGCCCTTCCAGTCAACGACCAACTTCTCAAGTTTTTCTTCAGCGAGAACATCTCATGCCCATGGGGGCATCTTCTGTATCATACTCTCTAACCCTTATCCTTTGTACATTATGCTTTGTCTTTATGTACATTATTTATTGCTTTTTGTACTATATTCACATGTATATTAAACGTTTTGTTGTATTATATGTACTTGTATATTATCATTGCAAATTGTGTTTATTGTTGGTTTTATATGGATATGATTATTGACGAGGCGTCGATGATGCAGGTCACTTGATTCTAGATTCTCGCATGGTCTCGTTTAGATATAAAGATCAACCACACGTACCCATATGGAGCCAATGTTATCCACCAGTTTGCACTAGCTGAATTGTAGTTGAGTCGCCAAAGACTGAGCAGACAGATGCTCATAAGTCAGAGTTCAAAGTTCAGTCAGTCTTTCAAAACACCACCTTTTTCCGCATTTCCATCATAGTAATAAATGACAGGAGTATGAAATATTGTAAAAGGCTATTGGCCTCCTAATACCTAGGTATGAGCATGTACTCTAGAGTGTTTTTTTCACTTGTTAATTATTTTTTGCCTTCCTTTGTGGGCGATTAATAATTTCTAAGTTTCAAGCTAGAGTATGTGATGGTGGTTAGGCCTTGGCATGGTATAACCAATTTCTAGTGTCTAAATGTATATGAGTTCATACTAGGTCATATTAATTGATTCATATGGAAGTTGTGTCTAGGTTTGATATGGTTTTTTAATCTTTTAGTTAAATAATAAAATTCCCGCAAAAATGAAATTTTTTAATTGTAAGTCAATAAGTTGTAAAAATATAGCATCAAATATTGTCAAATGCCATATTTATGCTCGTTTTCCAGTCCAGAGTGCCATGTAAACCTCTATTTCCCTTCTTTCGAGGAAAACAAAAATGATTATTCTCACTAAAAATGAAAATTGCTCGAAAAATACAAAAAATGGATAATTTAATTAAATCCCTATTTTTTAGAAACTGGGGAACATGTTGGAAACATGTTTTTTCCTTGTCCCCATTTGACTAAAGGTTTAGGCGAGTTTAGCAAAGGGTAAGGTGACTTCAACTAGAGTGACATAGGCGTGGAGGAGATCCCAATGAGGAGATCACACCAAAGGGACCCTGTTGACCGCCTATCCAACTAGGGGGTCAACTCCATGTACCATGAAGATATGCATCAACAGATGCAAACAAGTCAGAGACTATTTGGTTCTACGGGGCAATTTTTTCTCCAGCACATTTTTGTAAATGGGATTTCCACTCCTGCGTGGGTTAATAATGTAATAAGTCTACATGGATCATAGTTAGGTTAGTTAACTTAGGAGAGTTTCTCTCACTGAGTGTTTTTTATCCTCAGGATATTAATTTGGCCTAATCAGCCTTATTAATTTCCCTTGAGTTTTTCACTCCCACTATTAATAAATCATCCAAAGTGGTGAAAGGCGTTCTAATGAAGTCACCCTCTGGTAGCTAGTGTTTAGGAATGATGTAAATGACCATGTAAGACAACTCAAAAAGTTTTGCGGAATTCCGTCGAGTCTAGATAGGTTTTTTTTAATTAATTAAAATTTCCTAAGGCTGGAAATTTAATTAATTAATTAATGTAAAAACTAGATCCCTAGGGTTTTGATAGGGGTATTTGTGCTCAAAAGAAATGGAAAGACACCCCCTACACCCTTGGACCAAGTTTCAACTCAGTCAGACAAGTTTTGCTAGGGTTTTGTCCACATAGGAGTCTTAGTCAGATAAAAGCAATTTTAATTGCTAACCCAAGACATGGAAAAATGTCAATTTTGTAATTAATGAACAATTGAGGTAAAGTAAGGGTGACTAATGATGAGAGGAGACTATCCTAACCTATCCCAACCCTTTCCTAACCTTTACACACCCCCCTAACTCACTTTTTAATTAAGTCTTCCTTGGGATTTGTGCCCCCCTTGGTGAAATGCGTCTCCCTCCCACATATGAGTTGCCAACTCACTTTTAAATTGGTTATGGGCCCCTCCTCATGAGTTGCACCCCTCCTAGACTTTCCATTTCCACTTAAGAGTGTGGCCAACACACTCCAACCACACACCTCCTTAAAGCTCATGCCTTTCATGGAAAGTTGCTCCCTCTCCCTTGGGAAAAAGGGGAAACATCTTGTTGAAAGTAGGAAACTAACTTTAAGGCTAGTACATGGGCCTCTTCTCAACCAATGTGCCTCCCTTGTGTGGCCACTTCACCCTCCATTTCATCCCCACTTGTTATTCTCCTCAAACCTAAAATCTTGCGCCCTCATTGGTTGATTTTCATCTATGTCTTTGGTTTGAACACTTGGCAAAGATCCAAGAGGGGTCCCTTGCCTTCCTTGAGCTATAACCTTCATTCATTCCTCACCATTATTCAGAGTATTGTTATGCTACCAATTTCCTACCATCTCCCTCTCTCTCTCTCTCTCTCTCTCATTGTTATCTTGCTTTGGTTCACTTGTTCTTGAAAATCTTGGAGCAACTTTGTTGCTACAACCTCTTCCATTGATAATAAAATAATTGCTTTGGAGGAATCGTGGAGTATTGGACATTGTCTGCATGTTCCATCTATTTGCGAGGTGATATTGCTCTTTTCATTCAATATTATTGTGATCATTGAGTAGTATTGCTTAAGTCAAACTTTGTTTGCTTAGCTAGGTTTGGTAAACTTATAGTTGTTGGCCTATATGCATTGTATTCACTAATGAGACTAACTTTGTTGTTTTATTAGTGCATGTGGTCCATTATCTACTTTGACTCACGTTCCATTGGAAGTTTGCGGGTCATCTTAAAGAGAGTTGTTGGGATAGATTCGAGTAAGGATCTACCCTCATCATTCACTAAAACTTCACAAGTTTTTCTGTTCATCTTTCTCTTCTTGTCGTATTCAGATTTTGGGTGCTAACTTACTTAGATAGGTCAAAATAATCAATTATATTTCTGGTTTTTATATGTGGGAAGTTTTTGTTGCAAAACATAAATATTCTTAACTTTGTTTGAGTGTGTTGCAGCAAAATCAACAACCAATGGCTTGCTGATTTTTGCAGGTTCTCGCCAGGTTAAGGGTGCATGCTGCCCAATTTCATTCACAACACACCTTCAAGGGCCTCCTTTCAAAGTGGTAACTCTATCCTCTTTTTCTCTTCTATCTAAATCACTATAAGCAAACCCAAAGGAGGGTACCCAAGTGGCTTGCATTCTTTTCATTTCAGTTTTCGCTTTCCAAGTTTAGTTTAGTTTATTTTATGTCTTTTGCTTCATAGCTTAGCTAGTTTAGTCGTGGATATCTCATGCATGCTTAAAGCTAAAATTATCTAGAGTAGACCTCACACCTAAATGATAGTTAGAGCTCGTGGAGGCATAGTTAGAATCCTTGCTTTTTCATCAATTCATTGCATGCAAGTCATTTACTTCTTAAGAATTATTTTTCACACATGCATGCAAACAATGGGTTCCTTAAAGGTTTAAAAATAATCGCTTTTCAATTCCGCAAGTCATTTTCCAGTTCTTCATGATTTACATGCAATAAATCCATAACTTAAGAACTTAACTTGCAATCTCATTATTTAAAGAGCTTCAATATTCATAACTTTCATTTCCAGTTTTTGGAACTTTTGAGCAAGCTCTAAGCACTCAAACACTTCAATACTTGGCTCATAGGTTTAAAATTTACTAGACTTAGCATGGCACCTTTACCAACCATCTTCTCCATTTAAAACGGGGTCAGAGGAAGCAACAGAAAGGTGCTAGACCGAGGACGGTCTCATGGCGCGCGACGTCCTTTTCCGGGAGGACTCTTATCTTAGGACTGGCCTGTGGAGCTAAGGTGGGCCTCGTTGCCTTACTTCTTGAGCACCCAACAGTTACTTGGTAATTGGGGGAGGAAAGTATTGGGTTGACACTTACATAGGATTGAAACATCGCACTTAATCACCTAAAATCAATCATTGGTCTACAACTTATTGACAATTTACTTTTACACTTGCAAGCACTTTGATCTCATATCCACATTTACATGCAAGTCATTTTTATAAGTTGTGGAATAATTATCTAAGTGGTTATATTTGTCATCTGGAACACTTTACATTTTCAAGCACATTTCATTTACATTGTTGTTCCTGTATTTGTGGTGTGATCCTTCAAGAAGTTGCGCATCCACCTGGAGGCACTCTCTTGACTGGGTCTTGAGTGATTTTTGTCTTTGTGCCACTGATAAGCAGTGCAATAGAGTAAAATCTATTGTGATCATGTTTGGCTTGATGTGTTGATGGTTACCTCGTCTTGAGTATCTTTATTTCCTGCACATGCAAGCAACTAATTAGTTAGCATTTTGTATATCTTGTATCTGGTTTATTTTAACTCTGTATATCTTAGATATTATTTCTGTATCTTTGTATCTAATTGTATCTAACCTTGTTGTAATCTTTGTAATCTTGTACTATTTTGTAACAAATCTCACTTTAACTTAGTTGACCCCTTGCCCAATCTTAGGCACTAGTCTTAGTTATCCTAGGAAAAGGTCTGACTATCCATACTTAATTGTTGCATCCTGCATTGCTGCTTTTGACATCATAGGCTAGATTTCCCCTAACCTTTTAACCAATTAAAACCAACTCCTAGAATTTAAACGTTAATCTCATCTAGTAACTAGGGTCTACCCCCCTTGGATTCCCTAGGAGTTAGCCTAGACGGAAGAGGTTCACGTCAAAGTGACAGTGTGGACTTTGAACCTAGGCATTGTGCCTCCGAGGACACGCTAAATGAACAGGACTTAGCTCACGTTTGCAAGTGTGTATAAGGACGACAACAAACCCCATAGCCCAAGTGTTCCACGCTCAAGCAAAAGCTCCGGAAAAATCATAAATATTCTTCTTCCTTTCTCTTTCTCTGCTTGCATGTTAATTAGATCTATTTTAAAACTTAAATTTGAATATCTAATGTTGCATGCTTAAATATTCTAGATCCAGTTTCAATATTTTATAACTAAAAGAGTAGATCTAGGCTAGTTTCCTTGCAATTTTCTATGTTCTTTTCATCTAAATCTTAAACTAGAAAGTTGTTTTGTTTAACATTGTAGATCAAGCTAGTTAGTTGTTTTATGCTTGTTGTTTTAGGACAGCAAACATAAACAACTAAAAGAGTTTAGTTTAGGTTCTTTCAAAGTGTTGAGAAGTCTCAAAAAATTGTCCTTTTTGCCTTAGAAAAATTTCAAAAAAAAATTGAGTAAATTTTTCAAGTTTGTGTTTAGTCCTTTAGATTGTTTCCCATTATATTCTAATCATTTTAATTGCTGGGTTTTAGCAGGTTCGTCTAAAAGCAAGGGGATATTCCATCAATTTTGGCAAAATCAAGGCTTTTGGAGCATCTGGGGGCTTCCTACTTCATCAAAGAAGAATTTTTTGTTCCAAGTTTCTTGTAATCCATAAGATCTAAAGCTTAAAAGGATCCAAGTTTCTAAAAGAAAAGATAAAAGAGAACTTAGTTCTCATTGTAATAGTTTTAATAAAAGCGGGCCCTTTTGAGCCCAGTTTCTCCATCCCCATTAGGGGGATTTGTGTGTCGTGGTTTGGCTTTACTTTCTTTCTGTGCAAGTTTCATCTTTTGATCTTAACCACACATACAAACATAAGCAAATCTAACACCCTTAACACTCACATTTCACATGCATGTCTAAAAAATACTTTCAATCTTTATGCATGTCTAGTTTAGAGCTTGTTTTCCACTATCAACAATAACTCTTGCAAGCTTCAATTTTCAAGTTTCTTGCAAAGCACATTTTTCAATTATATTCAAAGTTTATCTCTTTCAGTCTTGCAAAGTCAAATAAACCTTGTTTGTAGTTTAATTAGGGAAATCTTGGAATTTGCTATCTCAATGCACGGGAAAACGCTTAAGGGGAGTGTGTGAAGTAAGGCAGTCCCTCTTGGGACTTGGATTCCCACCCGTTTTGGACATCCGACACCCTTAGTGAACTTATTGGTATGATCTCTTAGGTTTCGGTAAGTTCTCCGCAAGTTTCCAAACAAAGAGTTAGCCTCTAAAGAGGCCACATATTCTCTCATTAATCTACCTTTAATTTACCTTAATAAAACACGCGATCAACAATTGCCCATGAATCCTTTTAAGGCATTGGTACAACTAGTTTATCTTTATGTATGTGAGCAATTTACTTCATTCATGCAATTGTCTAACTAATTTCGTTAATCTTGCAGATCTTGTATCCTACTTGATATATGCATGCTTATGGACAAATGATTTATATAATTATCTCAAATGATGAATGTTAAGTGTTGAATGCCTTTGTTTTATTTTGCAATAAACTCCTAGAAGTAGTTCTTTTGCTTTTTCTTAGTTTAAAAGAGCCTGAGTATTTTGTTACGGACTACACCCCTTGGCTTCTCTAGGAGTTGGCCTAGACGGACGAGTTGAGGATCAGGTGACAGCACCTTGACTCGAAACTTGCCCCCAAGGACACACCAAGTAGATTGAAGATGTCTTCCACAATAGCC
>SNQJ01S0072291.1:22002-37895 GCA_010110895.2 Picea sitchensis
TGCATGCTTATGGACAAATGATTTATATAATTATCTCAAATGATGAATGTTAAGTGTTGAATGCCTTTGTTTTATTTTGCAATAAACTCCTAGAAGTAGTTCTTTTGCTTTTTCTTAGTTTAAAAGAGCCTCAGTATTTTGTTACGGACTACACCCCTTGGCTTCTCTAGGAGTTGGCCTAGACGGACGAGTTGAGGATCAGGTGACAGCACCTTGACTCGAAACTTGCCCCCAAGGACACACCAAGTAGATTGAAGATGTCTTCCACAATAGCCCAGGTGTGTATAAGGCGGCAATAGGGTGCACTGAAGTTAATCTGAGGTGTAACACATAGCAATGAGGACAAGTAGAGAATACGACTTGGATGTTGAACTGCATTCCACTCATGGCATTCGTTAGTGGGAAAAGTTAGCCTAATATCATGTTTTGAAGCAATGATGGGCATTAGCATTAAATTACTTTCCAAGATATCTACTGCAAAACTACTAGGAATACATGGATTTTGTCACAAAAGTCCATTCAAGGCTCCTACAACATAACCATAACAAGAATCATCTAGAACGCATGTGATACACACATCAAGAAGCAACCTATATACTTGAGCTTAAGGAATGAATGAACACAAATGATCAAGAAAGGTTGTTAGTTCTAAGAGAAAAAGGTTATCACATAACTTTTGCCCATCATGAGCAGTGAGAACAAGAATAGACCTATAAGTGACTGAGAAACACATCCAAGCAACATTGACTACATATAGGAAAGAGCATGTAATTGCAAAGGTAGAATGAGATGAAGCAATAATACGTTTGCATCCAAAACTGTAGATGTAGAGATTTACAAGGCTGTCACCTCACAATCACAGTCAGGTTCAGACTCCAAACTTCACACTGAACTTGCACTTTGCATTAGCCTTGGTTCATGACTCCTTTTGCATATCTTTTTACTGTAGAAAATTGGGGAACTGTGAAAGCATTTATGCACCAAGAGAAAGAAATGAGTTTAGGATGAGAACAAGAACATCAATGGGAACTCGCATAAAAAGAAATTGGGATAGCCTTGAAGATTTATGAAGGCGAGAGGTAGATTCAGGATGACAACAAGACCAGGAAAAGGACTTGTTAAGCTGAAACAAAATTGAAATGAAATACGGCACAATTCACGATTGGTTTATGGATTGCAAAATAATATCTACTAGGTGTAGAAAGTGGAACAAAAGGGATACAGGATACAGTGAACACAACAAATAATTACTGTAGCACAAGGAAATAGAAAGGATGACAAAAAAATTACATATAGAGTCAACATGGCAGAAAAAAATCTCTTATACAAAACCATCAGGACCAGAAACAAAAACATTAAAAGGATAAGGCTAACAAGGCAACATAATTAGAAGAATGTGCATGTAAGGGAAAATGGAAATGCTAGGATTTCCTTACGAGAGAGCACTTAATGTATTTGGCTACAGAAAATCCCTGATATCAAATATTTCAGAGTTTACCTGAAATAAGTGAAAATGCATAATCTGAAAACACTCAAAATATATAGCCTTAGGAAAATCTAAATATTTTCAATCCAAAAAAATTGTCTCAAATAATCTTGTAAACATCACCTTAACTAACATTAAATCATGAAAAGTAAATTTTCTTTCAAGTATCAAGAAAATAAAACAAATGTCTAGCCTTCCGATCACTGATCACCCAAACCAATCGAACACAATCAAACAAGATTCACAGAAGGATGTAAACACCAGTCATAGTCTGATATTGGCAACAACATTATCATATCAAACATTTCATGCTTAACAGTGCTATGGAAATATACAAATTGATATTCTTTACATTTTCATTAGAAACACTTATGGTGATTGATTCCAATACACAAATCATTCGTTATTAGAAAATGACACGAATAACTAACACATAAGAAATCATCAAAGATGGCAGCTAATAACTCACATTGCTTTACTGTAAAGGAAATCTAATATGTTACATTAACTTACCCAGGTCTTGACAGGCATAAATCGCTCTTTGATGACCTCAACTTTGGGCTGAATTAAAATTTTCCCTTCCCTCTTGATGTCATCGCGCTATGATAGAAAAAAAGAGGAAGAATTCCATAAGAATCATTGTACATTTATACATTAATTACGCTCATTCATGGCAAGCATATAGTATGAATGCCCTGCCAAGAGCTGCCTATCTAAGTAAAAAACTTACCTCATCAGTAAAAGTGCAGAGATGGTTTCTTTTTGTTCATTTAACACACAAGCTCTTTACAAAAATACTCTATGTTTGAAAGCACCCACTGGGGAATCAAAAGCAAGTTATTTTGTAAAGGTAAACTGGTCTACTTAAAGTAGCAACAAGAAAAGAATTGCTTCTCTTCATTTAGCTAATATTGTTCAAATGTTTAATTATAAGGTATAAAACTCAAAAGGACGGCAGTGATATAGATATATGCTGAATGTGAAATTATAAAGTGACATTTCATGTCTCATTTATTATGTAATTATGTCGACACAGAGGGAGTTCAGTCAACAGTTGTGATCATCCAAGTTTCCAATCGTTGGTTAACTAGTATATACAGATTTTAAAAGACGTTGAGAGTTGGATCATTCCTGGTAATTCTCTACGAGTCTTGCACACCACTATGAAGTACATTGATGGTCCTCCCTCTAGATTTTACAAAAATATTCTATGTTTGAAAGCACTCACTGAGGAATTGTTAGCACACTTTTTCACCCTCCAATCAGATCTGATATAAAGAAAATTCAGCAATGGAAAAGGGCTAATCCAAGGAGAGAAGGCCCCAAATTGTCACGAGCAATCCCCCTCTTCATTCAGGCTGGTGCATGCCAACCTCAGGGGGGAGTCCCTAAGTACTGGGCTGCTTATTTGAACCTGATTTTCTGCAAAACAAACACACAAAAACAGCAGCAAATATGATGTGGCAGCGTGTAAAAACTCCGCCAAAGCGTTAGGAAAATATAGTTTAAACTTTAAACTTTAAAGTTGCTTGGAGGGATCCTGCAGCGTTAGCGTGAGAAAGATGAAAGAAAGGAAGAGAAAGACCACTTAAAAGATAGATAAACATCACAATAAATGGCTAAGAAACTATTAATTCAATGCATAAAGAGAGATCACAATACCGACAAGAGTGAAAGCTCGAGAAAAAGCACAACACTTCTTTATTAATGGCCGCCAAAGGGCTGATTGCACCACATCAACAAGCACAAGAACCGGTACTATGATGTCTTCACACAAAGAAAGAGTAGCTAGACTAGAAGAAGGATGAGAAAGAGAAAGAGAGTAATGAATGCTGCTGCCACAAAAATCTGACCGTAATAATGAAGACCAGCCTCCAATATATAGTGAAGAGGGGCGCACTTTACCAAGAGAGACCAAGGAGGGCACATGAGAGGCTAAGAAAGGCAAGTAGAGGCGCATGAGATAGTGAGAATGAGTAAACCATGTGCATGGGGTTATAGAAGTGAGATAGGAAGTTAACACATGTGAAGGTTGAGTTATGAAAGGGAGGAAGACCTGTTAAGTGAGGAAAGAAGTGAATGCTCCCTATTATTTAGGGACGAGGGCACATGGGGAGTGAGGAATGGGAGAATAGGGAGGAATAGGAGGTGGATAGTGGCTAATGTGGGAGCTAGAGTGAGGAGAACCAACACATGGAAGGGGGAAAAGGAATCAGTAAGGGAAATAGGAAACGTAGGTAAGGGAAAATAGGGAGTTGCGCCCTAAAATTTAGGGAGGAGGGTGCACATGTGTGAGGAAGCATGAGGAAAACACATGTTTAAATGTTAAATTTGGCCAAGATATGCATGAGTTAGCCAATGGGAGAGAATGCGCCCTATTTTTTAGGGATTTAGCATTTAAGAGATAATTAAATAGTTTTTTAACAAGATTTATGAATGGAAAGTGAGTTAATGATGAGTGAGAGAAAGTTAGGTGAGTGATTTAAGCCTTGATTTTCTCAATCACATCCATGAGACTGCCACCTCATCCACACGCCCCCTTTAATTAATTAATTCTTCACTTTAATTCTTTTGTCCTTGGAAAGTGCACCCCCTCATCAAATGATGCCAAGTAGATGCCACATGTCACATTATATCACCACCAAATGTCGGAATTTGACCCTCCCACTTGTCACTTTTGGAGCCGACCACCCTTGCTATAAATAGAAATTGCTAAAAATAGGGTCCGACTCCTAAAAAATAGGAAACTGTCAAAAATGTCAAGGATGACTAGGAGAACACTGCCATGTGTCATACATCTAAAAATAGACACTTCTAAAAATAGAATCTTTCCACATGTCAATGATATCACACTCATTGGATTCAATTTTCCATGAGGATTCCAAATATGCGATCAGAATTGACATGTGAGCCTCGATGCTCTACCTACTAAAAATAGAAAATGTTGACAAGTCATCCCAGAAAAGGTCCAAAGACTCGGAATGTCTCATGGATCAATACTGCACACTCAGAATCTCGATCTGAGGCATGGAGCTCAACCTGCTAAAAATAGAAAGTACTCGCATGTTGCCCGAAAAATGCCATCGGGCTCAGTATCATGCAAGGACCAACACTATATTCTCAAAACTATCAAATGAAACTTCAGTCACTGACTCCTAAAAAGTAGGGTCACCTTTTATATATATATATAAATCTCTCTCAAATCCCTGTGAAACTGTGCTAGCTCTAACTCAGAAACAAAAACAACCATATAGCAGTCCTGTACCTGTCTCTGATGGGAACGAACCTCTGGATCACACAAGTGCCAAACTCTGGAAAAATCTCTGAATGCCAACCCAAATGGTGTATGTTGGCTCTTAACCCTCAGGATTTTCAAGGGTGAAAATCTAGGGGTTAACAATGGCGACTCAAGGGAACGGGATCCCCCTATGGAATGTCGAGAACCATATGAATCTCTGTGTCTGAAACTGAAACTGATGCTCTGTGAGAACTCTAAAGAAGTGAATGATGCTTTGTGAGAATTGAAGGAATGTACCAAAATAGACCCCTATAACTCGTGGAAGAAGAAAAGGTCTTGTAAGTTGTCCAAGAAGATCCTATAAATTGACCAATGATACCAAAGTTTGTCCAATGGGCAATGGATTCAAAGCAATGTAAATCTCCCTCAGAAACACTGAAACACAATGAGTTTCATCCAAATCTGCTACCTGCTACTACCCAATATGTACACTCCTCCCCGTGGTAAATGTGTTGATGTCAACACATGGGAGAGAGTCACTTAGTTAGATGTCAATAAGGTAAACACCTGTCAAGTGCGAAGGAGCACCACCAATAATGACAACGGGTCCTTAGGTACAAGCACAATCTGCCACTGTGAAAGATGTTTTGAAGTTGAATAATGACAAGGATCATCCAATCAAGGCCCAATGATACCCATCCTTGTCGAATTCGAGATAACTACCAATGAGGCTAACGGCTACCAAGGCACTCTACCTCTGGGTCATCCGTAGATAATGTGTCGGAGTCAATACAGGATGACTTGTTGAAAAGAAGAGAAATGATGTTTCTCTTCCTTCAATGAGAAGTGATAACTCAAGAAGATATAAGATGAAAAAACTGGGTATCATATCCCTATTGTTGGATGAGGGGGACGACTGACTCAAAGCAAAAGACCAAATGATAAGGAAGGAAGAGACAAGACATAAGATGACTCAAGACTCTCCTATGTCTCTTCAACTACCCATCCTAAAGGCTCAATGCTTTGGGAACATGAAAAAATGGGACCCCCATCCAAGCTCACTTTAATAGACACAAAATCTCGGCATATGAAAGATAAGACACTCAGGTTTTGACCCAGGAATAGCAATAGTGGAAAGCCACTATTCTATAAAAGGAAAAACATCACAAGACATGACCACATGCTAATATAGTTTGGCAAAAATCAGTGACACTTGAGCAAAGGATGAAAAGTAAATAACTGAAGGGAAAAGACACTACAAAGGAAAGGTAAATTGTTGTCCTAAAACAATAAAAAATCAGCAAGAAGGAAAAACTGAAATGACATGTGAAAAAGAAAAGTACCTACCCCTAAAACCAAAGTTTTCACCTCAAAGCTGCCATGATCTGTAATGTCCCCATTTTGGGACATTATAACTTTACAGAGTGTCATGCCTACCAAAGTAGCCAAATAGGGGTGTCAGACAGTTTGGGAGATATTGAGGGGTTTTATTGGGACCGACTTGCATCGTTCATCATTAGGATCCATTCCGCACAGCTTGGCTTTGGTTTCGTTACATTTCAACAATTTCCGTAATTTTGAGTTATTATGGGTCATATCTTAATTAAGTTCACTAAGAAGGTCATAATGGGCATATTACTTGGAGAAACCTCTTAGTGTAACAGCTCATCGGAATCGGGAAGAAGAGCACTACAGGATAACATGATAAGAAGTGACTTTCAGTGGCCAGAGAAGCCATAAGGATGGATAAATCACTTTTTAGAGGTAAAATGGTTAATTAATTAATTAATTAAGTGATTTAATCAAGGAATAATAAAATAAAGTAAAAGTCATTTGGAGGGAAAAGGTCAACAACGAATTAAGGTTTTGGGAAGCTATAAAGGAAGGGTAAATGACCTAATTCCTCATTATGCATTGGTATGATTTGATGTTCCCAGAGGAGGAAGAGAGTCGACTTTACTGTTTTGTGGATTTCTGGAGGAAACCACCACCATTGATCGGTTTCGGTGTTGAGAGACACACCCTAGCCCATCGAAGATACCATCCAGGTATTTCACCGTGTTATTCAGGAGTATCCAATGTAGAGTGCACAGCTCAGCTAGTGAGGGCGCAAGTCAGATTGAGGGTTTGTGGAGCTGCACAAGGTCCGAGCTCAGATTGCAGTGTCCTTCCGATCCAATTCGGATCCATCCAGGGCGCTTAGATTGAGCCAGTTTCCATCAGATTCTGACGATGGAATCTTGCAGGGCGCATCATCCAACCATTTAGGGCACAACTCTTCTGGCAAGACATTTGAGGTTGCAGACGGAGCATCAGGGCAGATCTAGGAAAACCCTTCCGACTCAGTTTTGCGTTTGGCGAGACGATCGTTTTGAGTCCTATAGCAGCAGATTTCGTTGGTGGAATCATTTGGGGCGCATCCAGTGTCCCAAGAGGTGCGCAAACCCCCCAGGGGTCCAAATCTAGTGCCTTAGAGACCAGATTTGACATATGGCACTCATCCATTTCAGTCTAGAGGCCAGGGCGCTTCTATTGGAGCAGTTTCCAGCTCATTCCAACGGTCTATCCTTTCGGACGATTTTTCCAGCTGGTAGCGGTTACCGTACCTCTCCGGAATTGCATATTTTTCCCGATCTATCTGTGGATGCATCATATCTGCCTTCATCTTCTGATCACGAGTATTTTTATGCTATTTTCTTGTATTCTAGTGACGATCCATGAGATCTAGCTGACAATTATACTCTATATTTCCAGTATGTTATTGTATTTCCATGCTTGAGTCGCATAATACATGTTATTGGGCAGTTGATGTTCTTTACTTCCGCATGCATCCTTTATATACTCTTTAAACAATAAATACGCAACATGCACATGCAATAACCAACATGCACATGCAATAACCATAATATCTCAAACACACAACTGAAACGCATCTAGAAACCCCCAGTGTATCAGATCTGCGAGACAGATCATTAGACCAGTAGAAAATATCTTGATCAGCGGGATCAGGGATATTTCATGATCAAATCATCATACTCGAAAGACCAATGTAACCATGCAGCTAGGTGATGAGTCCAATGGGAAAGATCAACAAAGTCAACCTTCCAGAGCAACCAACCATGAAATATCATGTGTCGAAAAGATGCCCTGATCTACTTGCTAGTGAAGGCATAACTGAAGGTTGTTGGTTGGAATTTGGAACATAGTACTTCAATAGTAATAAGCATGGATACATGAGAGCCGAAAATCTTAGAATCTACCTGCTGAAATACCTCCATCATCTTGAGCTCAACTGGATCACGAGAAACCCTGATATCCAAGCATTGATCAGTCACAAGGTCCTTAAGAACAACCTCGGGTTGCGAGATCACAGGCAAAGTGAAAGGGACATCATCCCTAGTTGGAAATGTGGCTCTTCCTACTGTAATAGTATTTGGTCAAATTGTTCTAAAACCATTGCTATGATAGGAAAGGATGAAGCCTCTTGTTGACTTATTTCTACTTGGTTAACCTACAGTTCCTCTTGAAATTTTTCATCATTGCTAATGTAAGGAATCCATGAACACTCTTGAGTGTTCAAATCTTCACCTTCATCTTCATGGAACTTTGCATATGACTCAAATGGTGCAGCTACTGGTTCCTGATCATCTAAGCTCAAGGCGCCATCTTCTTGTTCATCTCTGGGAACCTGATACGGTTGTGGTTCATCTTTAGTAACAAGGACTTCCTGCACTCTCGTAACAACCGATAGTTGAAAATCATGGACCAAAAGGAATCCATAAGCTGCAAGAAAATGTCCTTCTAACTTGATGGCAATAACCTAGGCCTCCTCTAGGGTTTGAGGCTCCTTACTCCTAAGAAAGATACCAAAAATACCATTAAATGCCTCAAGATAATAAATCAAAGAAACAACTTCGTTAGTCCTTACTGTGTTAGGAATTCTATTGTAAAATCTAGAAAAACGAGTGTTAAATTGGAAAACAGTTTCACTTTCATGCTTTTTAATAATTGAAAAAACTGTGATTAAGAAGAAAATGTCATGTGTACTCGCCCATCTCTCAATAAACTTCTCTTGGAAGGAATCTCATCAATCAATAGAGGCATCAGGAAGGGACTTGTACCATGTTAGTGCTTCCCCCTCGAGGGTCGACACAAACATCCTTATCACCACATCCTCATGTTCCACATCAAAATCATCCACCACCTTTAAAAAATCAGCTAAGTGATCCTCAATTGATACTCCAAACTTCCCCGTGAACTAAGGTAAGTGTTTAAGATAGTCACCTGCAGGGAAGTCATTAGGATAATCTGGAAATGCAACAAAACTCAGTGGGTCAAAAGAAAAGAATCTCCACCTTCCTGGTGGCCTCCCAGTTGCGGCCATATTGTTAATCTGAGATTGAAACAAGCATAGTTGCTACCCAAATTCAAGCTTGAGATGTGTTATCCCCATTTTGTGGATAACTAAGGAGATGATGTCTCGAGGCCCTCAGGTTGCAGATATGGAGTGCCGAGAGACTACATGACCAGCAGTACCCTTTGCACAGATGGAAAACCCACTCCCCACCACAGATGGTCATAGGTTTACAGATGGCATCCACCACACCAGTTGGCTTCTGGAAGGCAGTGGGCCTTGCTCCATGAGGTACAAGTCAGTATTATGGTAAGAATCATTTCAATACCTAATCCATTTGATTATGTTGTATCTTAGATTGCTCTAGATTTCATGATATGTGCTTGGACATTATGCCTTTTTCCTTGCTTCACCTTGGTGGTTGACATTGTGCCCAAGTAAGTGGGTCTTCTTTGGGAATGGGTTTGCTACTGGGAAATCCCTTAATAAGCCACCGTACCGTTCTCGACCATACTTACCATTTTCCATCATTATTTCCCTCTGTTTCCTTATCTCTTGGGATTTTAGGGTGTATTGACCCAAGAAGGGGTTGTCCCTCATTCTATGGGAAGAAGGGGCTAAAGGCCCAGAGGGGTTGGTGTTGGGTAAAAGTTAAAAGCCATATATGAACCTTCCAGATGCTTTGCCCAGGGATCACCCAAGAAAGCAATAAAACGCTTATCTTTAAATAAAAGAGGACCCATAATATAACAAAGAAATGCCTGAAAGGTAGATTGAAGGATAGGAGGTCCCATGGATATCTAGTGGTATGACATTGTCATTATCTGGTCACCAAACTAGGGCAGTGACTCTTAGTTGCATGGCTGAGAGAAAGGGGGTCTCATCACGAGCCAACCTTCTCATTTCCATTAGGCATTTGTAGGTGATATTGCCACCATCTGGTCACCATATCAAGGCAATCACCTTCAACCTCTCCTTGTGCTAAAGAAAATATAAAGAAATAAAGATAAAAGACAAATGATGGGATTGGCAAAAGTGCATTGCGGAGGAAAGTACCACACACCCTCTACAAAGGCACCCATGAATGAGACACTACGACCCCTAGTATGTCATGAGCCCTATGCCCATTGAGTCTTGACCCCATCCACTTCATACACCTTGCGTGGCTTAGAGAGGGACCTCTTGGAGGCTCTCCTTCACCTAGGGCAAGATCTACCCAATAGGACACCTCGTCAACCCTCCCATACTTAAGCTTGACAAGTCGCATAGTGTTTTTGAGCTGTTAATTGTTTGATATAGTAATCTTGGATGCACATGCTTAGATGTCTTATTTATTGATTGGATCCACTTATCATGATGTTATGACTTGAGATCCTTGGAGGGTGTGTTCATTTGTCTTTGCAGTAGTTGGTGGACAGTTTTGGGAGAACAAGCCTAGCTTGGGCTTCCATGGGGCTACAAGCCCACAGGTTGGATGCCAGGGGCCCACATGCCAGATGAGAGAGAGATGACTTGGACGGCCTTGATGATGACTTGGAAGACCTAGCCCACCCATTGCTTGCCAAACGATTTGCCCAGGAGGGGCAAAACGTCCCATTTTTTAGCATGACATCATGACTATGGGGGCTAGGGCTTGGTGGTGAGGTGCCACTCATTTGCACTTGGACGTTTTGAGGGGAAGAGAGTCTTCACCATGATGAGATCATTTAGATGCTTGACACATGGCCTTGGGAGGCCTTTCCTTGCTTCTCCAACAAAACTACCTTCTGAAAGTGGCAAAACGTCCCCTAAAGGGGCGACGTCATCCTAGATTAGGGTTTAATTTGTGCAAAAGATGAAATTTTAAGTGAATTGTTTAATATTATTGTGTTAAGGGGTCAAGATTAGGGTTGTTGACCCCTAATCTTGTGTTTTACTCCTTATTTTGTGGACAAGCCATGTTGGCTAATTTTTGTATAAATAGAGATCATAAGATCTCATTTTGAATCATAACTCTCCTCTCACAAGACGTTTTGGTCTGAAATTTTCGGCCTCCTTAGCTATTTTAGCTCTTGTGCACTTGTGTATGGCTGATTTTATGGATGGTTGATGGAAGAAGGCCTAGCGCTAGCTTTGGATGATGCTTTCTAGCTCTTGTGCACTTGTGTATGGCTGATTTTATGAATGGTTGATGGAAGAAGGCCTAGCACTAGCTTTGGATGATGCTTTCTAGCTCTTGTGGTGAATTGTCTTAGCATTTCTCTTGATATTGGTATGGTTTTTACTCTCTTGCTATCATTTATTTCAATTCAAGTTGTGTTATGCTAGGAGCTAGGTGGGAAGTATAAGGGCATACACTCCCACCATAGTCTTCACCATTTTTGCTTGCTTCATCTCATTGATTAAGGGTTTGCTAAGAGAAGTATAAGGGCATACACCCTCTTAGCTTAAACCCTAGCTAAGAGAAACTTGCCTTGGGAAGTAAAAGGGCTTACACCCCCAAGGAGATAGCTTCTCTAAGCAACTTGTGACTCCATTAACCCAATAGTAAAGGCACTAGTCATTGATTTGTTGCATTGGAGATACAAGATTATTGCATTGGGAAACTTGAATTTCGATCATTTTTGCTTCTTGCTAAGTGGATTGTTTTCCTTGTGCATTGGGCACCTCACAACCACTAGGGCGTCCCCATATAGGGGCTGCTTATTGTTGTTGTTATAAATTTTCATCTTCAGCCATTAGGGATGCAGAAACCCTAACATACTTGCTTTAATAACTCTCTTATCAACCATTGTTTTCTGCTCAAAGTTTGCACATTTACTCTCCTTGTCCTAGCGCACTGTTTGGCAAATTTTGAGGGGATTCTTGTGGCTGATTTTCTTGCTGTAATACATTGAATGTTACAGCCATAAGGCTGAGATAATTTTCTGCAGACAAGTGTTTACAACAGCCTTATCTTTTGTGCTAAGAGCATTGGTTTTTCATCTCGAGTTTAGCTAGTCAATTGCTAGTCTTTCTCTTGCATTTTCTACTTAATCTTGAGCACATATTGAGCAGCTTATAGTATCTTTTTCTTGCTGATATATACTGTCAGCTATTGCTGCAAATTAGGGACAGAAAGCTTAACTTGCTGATCCAACTAACATATACTATTGCAAGGTGTGTTTTCTTGTGTCTCGGGCAGATACAATCATCCAAAAAGGCACTATACTTGTGGGGCAGCCTTTACTTGACTTACAAGGCATCTCACTCTACCTTTATTTCCATCTAGACCTGACCTCTAGGGGCTTCATTTCCGCTTCCCTCCATCTCCGTGTCAATCCCCCTAGGGTCACTGGGATCGCATCTATAGAGTGGACCTAGTCACCCTTGAAGTGCGGGACCTACATCGAGGTGACATTGGGTGTAGGATTCCCATAGTTATAGCACTTGTTCCTTGGTTGGGTCAGGATTTTCCCAACCTACAACTTGTGCCATAACATTTTGGCGTTGTTGCCGGGAAGGATTTTGAATCCTCTTCGTACCTTAATGACACTTTGGTAAGCTACCCCAAAGCCTTTCCCTTGGCTTACCTGGCGACTCCACCCAAGGGATGTTGCCTTTTCCACCTTATCGACAAAACCTTTCCTAAAAAAGGGGTTGTCTGGCGACTCCACCATGCTACCAAAGAAGTGCGCAACCAACAAACCCTCTAGGGATTGTAAAGCACTACCCAAGGAGCCTAGTCCCCAAAAGTCCCCCATCCCTCACAATTTCTCTTCTACCTCTCCTAGTCCTCCATCCTCACATGCTATCTCCTCACCTCCTCCTTCACCCATACCCTCCTCATTGAGCATTACTTGGAGCCTGCAAAACAAAGAGGCACACAAACCTTTGGACATAACAAAGATCTCGGGATCCCCTCATAAGCTCCCAAAGGACTTCAAAGAGTGGTTGCCCACCTTTTTAGGAGAAGACCTTATTGAACTAGAAGATCACTTGTATCTTTTCCTGCGTAGTTTGGAATCATGTGACCAACATGAGGATATATTGATGAAACTTTTCTCTTATGCTTTTGTCAGGAAGGCCAAGGATTGGTTTGACAACATTCCCCCAGGAACAATCACAAATTGGAACTTCTTTCAAGAACTTTTCACCAAAAGATTTGAGAAAAAGAGAGACTACCAATCCTTGTGTAATTGGCTCCACAACTGCAGAAGAAAAACAGGGGAAGACATAAGGGATTTCAAAAACAGGTTTAACAACCTCGTAAGATGTTTTCCCTCCCCAATAGTTGAAACCTCTTCCAGCTGCCATTCTCAGGCTATACATATCAACTATGAAAAACCCATATGGGGGCCTAGTTAGAGAATGCCCTACTACTTTGTTTAAATCCCAGGAGAGAGCCTGTGAAATAGAAGAAAACCTGGATACTTCTCTCATAGAGGGAGGAGAGAAACCGAAGGGGACTCCTCAGATCAATCATATTAATGACTTTCTTTCACTAGAACTTCCCGCAGATGTCAAAATTTACCTACAAGAGGAGCGAGAAAAAGCAGCTGAAAGGGAAGCTTGTCTCATGATCAACCTTTTAGAAGAAGAGAGAGAGACAACACTAGAAAAAACACCTCATCCACCAGATGAGATCCTGGAATTAGAAAGGAAGCAAGCCACAGAGTTGACCAAAGTGAAATTCTCACCATACTTCCAACAAATCTTTGTAGAACCTTTGAACGAAACGAAGTGTGAGACCAACATAGGTAAAGAGCAAGTGTCTCTCCAAGACAATGTAAAAAATGAGAATATTGTGGTTCATGACAATGTAAATCATCAGGTTCTCAAAGAAAGAATAGATAGCATGTTTATTGTGGTGGATTCCTCTTTCGTAGACAAAGAAGAAAGGAAGGGTCTTGGGGCTTGGATTTTTATGGTGCACACTCAAGTACGGGCTCAGGTGCAGGAATAGTCTTAAGGTTGCCCGATAACGAGACCACACTTTTTTCATATAGACTTGAGTTCGATTGCACAAATAACATTGTTGAGTACGAGGCCGTTATCCTAGGAATCAACCTGGCCATCGATATGAACATCAAGAACCTACATGTAAAAGGGGATTCCGACCTAATTGTTTCACAAGTCAATAAGAAGTTTGCTGCAAAAAACCCAAGGTTAAAACAATATAGAGATGCTATCTAGGATGCCATAAAAGGGTTTGACAACTTTTCCATTGAGGCCATCCCTAGGGAAGAAAATCATTTAGCAGATAGTCTTGTCGTGTCTACTTCAAACTTACAAATTTCCAAAGAAATCGACTTTTACAAGGTGGAAGTCAACTTCAGACCCTCATTGCCTGACAACTTGGAACATTGGCAAGCTTTTGAAAACGACAGTCAACTCCTTCGCTTTCTACAAAATGAGGGAGAATTATCGGAAGCCCGAATAAACTTGTTGGTTGAGAAGGAAAACATCGAGATCATCGATATAGCCGACGGGCCCCTACCCAAAGGAATCGTTCCTTTAGAAAACCTCTTTGACCGAAATGACATGTATAAAGGGAAACCTTCCAACAAAATCAGTGACGAGATTATTGAATGCAACATTGGAACCGAAGAATCCCCGAAGTTAATCAAATTTGGTAAAGGAACGACAGTTGATGAGAGGAAAAAGCTAACTACACTTATAAGAGAGTTCAAGGATGTTTTCACTTGGTCTTATGAAGATTTAAAAGCCTACCGGGAAGATGTTATACAACATGCCATCCCCCTCATTGATGGCACAAAACCTTTCAGACAAAAGATCAGACAGATGAACCCAAAGGTTGCCCCACAAGTACAGAAAGAGTTACAAAAGATGATTGAGGCGGGAATAATTGAACCTATTAGATATTCATCATGGGTTTCCAATCCGATCATTGTGAGGAAGAAGACTGGTGAAATTAGGATATGTGTGGATTTCAGAAACTTAAACCAAGCCTCACTCAAGGACAATTATCCATTACCAAATATGGAATATATTTTGCAAAGGGTAACCGGTGCAAAGATGATGTCCATGCTTGATGGTTTCTCAGGGTACAACCAGGTTTTGGTAATGGAGGATGATCAACTTAAAACTTATTTTACCACCCCTTGGGGAACCTATGAGTATTTACAAATGCCTTTCGGACACACCAACGCAAGGGCTACTTTTTAGCGAGCCATGGACTATGCCTTCATATATCTAATCGGAAATCTCATAGCAATATACCAAGATGATTTGACCGCCATTTCTAAAACAAGGGAACAACATATTCATCACTTGAGAATTATCTTCCAGAGATGTAGGGAATATGGCATTTCTCTCAACCCTAAGAAATCAATTTTTGGTGTAGACAAGGGTAAGTTATTGGGACACATCATTTCTAAAGATGGAGTCATGATAGATCCCGCCAGGGTTGAAGCCATCAAGAAAATCCCTCTCCCTAAAGATAAGAAAGCCTTGCAATCCTTCTTCGTCCACATTAACTTTATTAGGAGATTTGTCCCAAACTTTGCCGAAATTGTTAAACCCCTTAACAAGTTACTAAAGAAGGACGCCCGTTTTGAATGGGAAAGTGAAGGTAGGCTATCTTTCGGACGTATTAAGGAGGCAACAATTGTCGCACCTGTCTTGGTTAGCCCGAACTTCTCCAGGGACTCCACCATTTTCTCCTTTGCTTCAAAGGATACAATTGCAGGTGTGTTGTTGTAGAAATTCTGAGGTCCTATGAGGCTGCCATCTAAGGTCTGTCCTTGACCTTAGTATGGCTCTAAGTTTCAACTGTTTGGTTGTCTTCTTTTGATGTTTTAGGACAGCAAACAGTCATGTTACTTTCTGCTCAA
>SNQJ01S0072292.1:43995-59074 GCA_010110895.2 Picea sitchensis
TGATTCTGTGGGCAGAGGCATCCATGATAGTTGTGTACGTTCAGAATAGGAGTCCTCATAAGATTCTGAAGAACATGACTCCTGAAGAAGCTTTCACCGTAGTGAAGCCTGAGGTTGGACATTTCAGGATATTTGGGTGTCCAGCATACTTTCATGTACCCAAGGAAAAGAGGACCAAGCTATACCCTTCAGGCAGAAAGGGTACATTTGTGGGGTACTGTGAATCTTCGAAGGCATACCGGATCTACATCCCTGATCAGAGACAAATCGAGGTTAGTAGAGATGTCACCTTTGAGGAAGAGATAGCCTTTCGAAGATCCAAAGAATCTCATATGGAGATTGACAGCGAAAAGAAAAAAGAGACAGTACCTTCTCCCCCTTCAGCAGTTCAGGGGGAGACAGTTATTGATCCAGTTGATCCCGTAGCTCCAGTTGATGTTCCCAGATACATTGCAGTAGGCCAGAAGAGGCCTGCATGGGCTTGACAGACTCTCCAGGAGGCAGAGGAACATGCAACTCCTCGTGGTACATTCCGAGAGAGCAAGAGACCACAGAGATTTTCGAGCTATGTTTCAGCTATGAGCCACATCATTGATACTGAGCCTTCTTGTCATGGAGAAGCAGCAACTCAGCCGGTTTGGCAAGATGCCATGACCGAAGAGTATCAGTCCATCATGAAGAATGATGTGTGGGATATTTTTCCGACACCAGAAGGGAAGTCTGTAGTGACTTCCAAGTGGATCTATAAGATCAAACATGCAGCTAATGGAAGTGTCGAGAAGTACGAAGCGAGATTTGTGGCTAGAGGATTCTCTCAGGTAGAGGGAATAGATTATGAGGAGACATTTGCTCTTATTGCCCGATACACTTCCATCTGTACGATTATTTCCCTTGCCGCATCCATGGGTTGGAGACTACATCAGATGGATGTGAAGACAACCTTTCTCAATGGAGAAATTGAGGAAGAAGTTTACATCAAGCAGCCAGATGGATTCGTGATACATGAGAAGGAGTCTCATGTGTGCAGGTTGAAGAAAGCCCTGTATGGACTAAAACAGGCACCTCATGCATGGTATGAGAAGATTCATGGATACTTGATGAGTTTGGGCTCCAGCAAGAGTGTTGCTAATCCCAACCTATACTACAACATTCTTGGTGACGAGTGCCTGATTTTGGTCCTATATGTTGATGACTTATTCCTCACCGGTTCAGAAAGCCTTATTATTGAATGCAAGCGTGCATTAGCTTCTGAATTCAAGATGAAGGACCTTGGTATGATGAACTACTTCTTGGGACCAGAAGTGTGGCAAAGGACTGATGAGATTCTCCTGAGTCAGGGGAAATACACAGTGGAGATATTGAAGAAATTTCGAATGACATACTGCAAGCCCATGCCTACACCGATGGTGATGAATCTGAAGAAACTAAGCGAGACTTCTTCTGATTCAGACGAGATTGATCCACATCTTTACAGACAGTTGATTGGATCATTGATGTATCTGGTTAACACCATACCTGATATATGCTATGCAGTGAGTGTACTCAGTCAGTTTATGAGTCAACCGATACAGACACACTGGATAACAACGAACATGTGTTGAGATATTTACGAGGCACAGTTGGTTATGGACTGAGATATGCCTCCGGTGTAGACATGAGATTGTAGGAATATGTCGATGCAGATTGGGCAGGGAGCGCAGTGGACCGGAAGAGCACCTCTGGTAGTTGTTTTACTTTGAGATCTGCCATGGTTTCTTGGTGCGGCAGGAAACAGACTACTGTGACTTTGAGTGTCGTGGAAGCAGAGTACATTGCATTATGTGTGGCAGTTCGCAAAGCAGTGTGGCTTCGCAAGCTCCTTGCAAACTTATTTGGACACGAGATGGATTCCACCATTATTTGGCAGTCGACGGCCTAGCGGCTGCTACTCTCAACGCTCATAGCCTCTCCTTTGTCGATGGCTGACGGTTGTTGGCGACCTGTCGGTCCTGCTGGCAACCCCTCCTGCGGCAACCTGCACCTTTTCTCTGTGCCTGTTGTTGTTGCAAACGACCCCCGCGGCTCCCTTTGCCAATTCGGCCCAGAGCCACCTCTGCAGATAGCTCCACACGCATCCTCGACCTATCTTCATCTGCATACGTAGTCGTTCAGCCGTTACCCACGGTCGTCTACTCTTTACAGCTTCTCTGGCAGCTGCAGTTCTAATCTTTTGTGTGGCTGACACCACAGTCGTTGACTTTAATCTGCTATCGGACCCTTCGACCACGCGCTCTCATCCAACCGACTCTCCTCTTGGCCTTCACGATCCTCAATCACTTGTGTCCACCTCTGCGCCCTACTGCAGTTACGTGCGGCTCCCTCTGCCACAACTCCCTTCTTGTTGGCGACTGCCTATCCCAACCATCACTTCTTCCACGTGCTTGCACACAGACTTCGGCCCGATCCAATCTGCGGTCTCTGTCCCATGCCTCTACAAACATAAATCCTACTTAGTGTTGTCAATCGGTACGTCGTACAGCCCATACATCGACTATACGGCAGTTGTCGTACCTTCTCTCCTTTTTTTTTATTTCTGGGATTTTCATTTATCCCTGTAGATCGTGTAAAAAATTTAAAAAAAATCTGCTCTACAAATAAATTACGATCTCTTGCAAATCTGGTTCCTCCTTCAGAGCTAAACCCGCTCTAATACCATGTTAATTTCTCTTAATCTAGCAACCAACCATTAATTCTAAGAAAAACACATTTACTGAATAATAGTACAACTAGGCTACCGATAAATTCAGCGGAAGCATTAAACAGAAACCAAACACATTTGCACACGTGATCTCAGGTAAATACCCCTGAAAAAAAACCTTGCGGGAAAACCAAATCTATGATGATTTTATTGCTATAAATCAGGGCTCCCGTCCTGGGATAATGACCCTTCAGAGGAAATACAAATCAGCAAATAGACAAGCCATACAAACCTTAAGATCAATCCTTTGATCTTGTTGGTTGGCTGCTATATCCCTTGCTGCCCCTTTGCACCCTTTCCTTGGCCCCTGCCCCTACACACCTGAATGTTTACTCACTCTTTGTGTACCATCACCATGTCTCCTCCTCTCACTTAGGTTGCCTTTTATAATCTTGAGATTTGACCAAATCAATCACTAATCAAAACCCTATATCTCCAAATTGATCAAAGGCTAAGATCTAATCTCAGCTTCACTTTTAGATCAAATGGCTAGGACTTAATTTAAGTCACTTAAGAAACTAATGCCAAAAACTTAGGCATTTAACTTAATTAACCTCCATTAATTCTAAAAGGTCATTCACTTTAATTATTCAGTTAACTAAGGTGAATTCACTAAGTCTTGAGAGGCATTAGACGACTTCCACGTGCTAGACACAAGCCAACATAGAAGTACCTGTCCGATGCTACAAACATCAACATCGATTATGCCTACTTTCTTGACTCAAGTCATGTTGCATAGTCAAGCAAGAAGCAGGCTACAATTTCCTTTTCTTCCATCAAGGCCAAGTATAGAGGCTTTGTATAACTAGGCAGGAAGCTATATGGATTCATACACATTTGGAGCAGACTAGACTTCATCAGGAGTAGTCAATCTTACTTTGAAGCATAGTTTTAAAAACCGAAACTGGCGTCGGAACTGGTCGAGCGTCCAACCAGAACTGGAACCAGTAATGAACCGGTTTTTTAAAAAATACATAAAATATTTAAATTTTAACGAAAAAACATATTTTTAAGATTTTAAATCATGTTTCCAAAGCATTAGAGACAATTAGAGACAACATATCCAAAGTATGCTCATGAATATATCAAAACGACACCAAGTGCAATACATATCTAGAGATCGGAACATAAATACATAATCAAGGAGGCTCTAAATGGCCTCTACAGCATCAAATAACATACTAACAAGGTCAGACTACAAGTCATTATCTCATTGTTGGATTGATCGTTGATCATGTTGATCAACGATCAATCATCACTACTGGTATAAGTAGAAATGGCATGGGCATCATCACCCTCGACATCATCATTTGTGTCTGACTCGAACTCGAACTCAGCCTCATATTCATCATCTAAATGCTCCCAAACGCTGAATAAGAGAGGTTTGAGGCACTTAGAGGGGAGTGAGTGTTATATAGACAGGAATTAGGGTTTAGGTGATCTTAGGTTTTAGGTTTAGCAGAAAAAAACAAGTTTTTCAAGTCTACGAGCCCACTACAGCCGGTCTGGACTAAACCGGCAGGTTTCGTCATAAACTAGTCAGGTGGTTTGGTTTATTGACCGGTTTGAACCAGTCAACCATCAAACTAGTCCGGTTTCTGGTTCCGGTTCCAGTTCACCAGTTTTTAAAGCTGCTTGCTTTGAAGTGATAATCAGGGCACAATTCATATTGCTTACCATCTAGTGTATCACTCGAGTTCCATCGACACTATATTCGGAGGTTGACACATGGTTAGAATATTCAAATGGAGTATTTTGTACTGAGGGCCAGATTGTTAACATCTTCACCAAACTTATGACAGAGCCCAAATTTGTCCAGTTTCGCACTCTTCTTGGGATGAAAGAAGTTATTGTTAAGGGGGAATAACTCGTAATGTCACTTCCTATTCCCCAAGTCAAGCTTAAGGGGGAATATTGGTGTAGTCAATGTTCCAGAATGTGTACTCAATGTAATCTTGACTCTCAAGAATTTAATTTTTATCTAAGGAGTCAAAACTAAAACTTAAAGGTTATTTAATATTATCATTGTCACAAAAAAAGAATGATGTAGCAATTGAGTTAGAGCTCGATACAACAGATTGGATAGTTGAGAGAGAGGAGCCAATATTGGTAGAGGACTTCAGTGCTCTAGACACCAAGTCAATGGGGCCTTCAAATGAAGGGGTAGGGGCTTTTGCTCCCATTCATGAGAACAGTCACAATTGCACTATGCAATGCTGAATAGATTAAAGGACTCATGACTCAAGAAAAAAATTCATGATTTATTCATGTGGTCCATCATCCATCTGGTTTGGAGACTAGGCTCTAGAGTTTCTACATATAATGTTTTGAACTTTGAAGTATATATGTAAAATTTCACATTTTCTTATTTAATTTAATTTTTATGTTTATTTTGATCTCTATGAAGAGATTTGTCATGGAACCAAAAATCTCAAATCTTTTGGTGATGTTTTAGGTATTTTTATTTGGCAAGTCTTATGTCAAGTTACTTGCGAAGTTTTTCATGAGTCCAAGTCAAACTCTTACTCTTCAGCTTAAAGTTGTTCCCAAGTCCAAAACATGTAACTTTGCCTAAACCCAACCAAACCTAAACTTTGTCCTGGCAAGCCCAGACAGATGACAAGTCTTTATTAATTACTTGTGCCCAAGGGAGAATAAATTCTAACCCACAATGATAAGTCTTGTATACTAAATAGCCAAAAGAGAAAGCACAAAGTAAGATTTTGACTCGGAATGGGATTTCTTATAACTGTTGATAATATTTCAGAAAATTCAAATTATATGATATGTTTCAGAAAATTCAAATTACCTCTGCCAATTAGTTTCAGCCGATATTATATTTTATTTCTCATAAAGAACAAATGGTGTCAGATGTGCTTCGATTGCAATCAACAAACCTGAAATAGTACGCATGCAGCAAAAATACTTACTATTGGAATTTCCCATACGTTTTTTCTTCCACTCAAAGCTTCCACCCTTGGAAATGTCACATCTCTGTTGTAAAGCACTTTCAACTGTTCCTCCACACTCTTTGTTATTTCAAGGCCTACATGCACAGCAATTAACTTGGTTCTGCTCATCTCTGGATCACTAGTGTCAACTTCCTGCTGAAATACAAGTGAAAAATTCATCATTTTTCCCAAAAGCAATTGTGAATTATAAGCATAGAATATTTCATCATGAAAAGGTCCTTCGTTGCTCAACATATTGCCACATTCAAACCAGGTAATTTTGCCAAACACCTCTTCGTGTACCCACACAAGATCCTGTAAAAATTTCTTGTGTTTCTCAGGAACAGCCTTTATAAGACCTGCAGAGCATTCCACAATTATTTTAAAATGGCATTCCAACTCAAGTCACATCATATTCATTAAATATCAATGACATAGAGTTGCCATGAAGTAAATTCTTCAGAGCAATCTACACTATTTCTTTTCTTTGTGAACAACATTCTTTTTGTGCAGAATAATAATGCAAAATAATCTGTATTAGACATGGTAAACAGGTAAGGGAGGTTATCATGCAATACTGGTTGCACTCAAGATGGCCCTCACTGTAATAGTGCAGGGTCTGGTTACAGCGACTAACACTTCCGTTTCATTCAAGCAGATGCTTCCCGAGCAGACTAGAGACCAGTTGCAGTCAGTAAAATGCTGGTTGCAACAACAGCATGTGAACATTGAAAGTTAACATAAGGTAGTGTTACAATTGTGACAATTAGCCAAGCATCCCGATCAGTTAGAAATTTATGGAAGGAAACTACTGTTATTAAAAAGGCCATCATCAGTGTATGAGGTAATCTGTGACTATGAGGAAGAATAATAAGAATACAACTCCAAACATTTGGTAAATTTCTACCTTGTAATCTGTTCAACTTTTAAGTCCACCATTAGGGATTAATGTATTTCAAGGCCGATAGTTTAAAGTGATCATACACAGAAAGAAATGTGTTCCCAATGATTGTCCCTGTTATGGCGCAAGTTGTAGGTTAGGCAAATCCTGACCCAACGACAAAAGCAGGTTATCGTGCAATACTGGTTGCATGATAAGATGGCCCTCACTGTAATAGTGCAGGGTCTGGTTACAGCAACTAACACTTCCGTTTCATTCAAGCAGATGCTTCCCGAAGCAGACTAGAGACCAGTTGCAGTCAGTAAAATGCTGGTTGCAACAACAGCATGTGAACATTGAAAGTTAACATAAGGTAGTGTTACAATTGTGACAATTAGCCAAGCATCCCGATCAGTTAGAAATTTATGTAAGGAAACTACCGTTATTAAAAAAGCCATCATCAGTGTATGAGGTAATCTGTGACTATGAGGAAGAATAATAAGAATAAAACTCCAAACATTTGGTAAATTTCTACCTTGTAATCTGTTCAATTTTTAAGTCCACCATTAGGGATTAATGTATTTCAAGGCCGATAGTTTAAAGTGATCATACACAGAAAGAAATGTGTTCCCAACCAATTGTCCCTGTTATAGCGCAAGTTGGTTAGGCAAAGCCCGACCCAACAACAAAGCAGGTTATCGTGCAATACTGGTTGCACGATAAGATGGCCCTCACTGTAATAGTGCAGGGTCTGGTTACAGCGACTAACACTTCCGTTTCATTCAAGCAGATCCTTCCCGAAGCAGACTAGAGACCAGTTGCAGTCAGTAAAATGCTGGTGGCAACAACAGCATGTGAACATTGAAAGTTAACATAAGGTAGTGTTACATTTGTGACAATTAGCCAAGCATCCCGATCACTTAGAAATTTATGGAAGGAAACTACCGTTATTAAAAAATCCATCATCAGTGTATGAGGTAATCTGTGACTGTGAGGAAGAATAATAAGAATACAACTCCAAACATTTGGTAAATTTCTACCTTGTAATCTGTTCAATTTTTAAGTCCACCATTAGGGATTAATGTATTTCAAGGCCAATAGTTTAATGTGATCATACACAGAAAGAAATGTGTTCCCAACCAATTGTCCCTGTTATAGCGTAAGTTGTAGGTTAGGCAAAGCCGGACCCAACAACAAAAGCAAGAGCTACAACTTGGGAATCCTACACCCAATGTCTCGATGTAGGTCCCTATTACGATCCTTGCACACTTGCAAACGTGAGCTAAGTCCTGCTCCTTAGTGTGCATCCTTGCAGGCACAATGCCTGGGTTCAAATCCCACGCTGTCACTTTGGCTTAGACCTCTTCCGTCTAGGCTAACTCCTAGGGAAGCCAAGGGGGTAGACCCTAGTTACTAGATAGGATTTTGATTAAGTGTTCTAGGAGTTGATTTAAATTAGTTAAAAGGTTAAGAGAAATCTAGCCTAAGATGTCAATCAACAAATGCAAGATGCTACTATCCAAGTATGAGTCAGACCTTTTCCTAGGACAACTAAGACTAGTGCCTAAGATTGGGAAATGGGGTCCACTAAGTTAAGGGGATGTTAGTTACAAGATAATTACAAGTTACAAAGGAAGTATTACAACAAGATAGATACAACTAGACACAAAGAATATATAAGATATACAAGGGGTAAGACTAGATACAAGATATACAAGCGATACTGGTTTACTTTTCGCATGTGCAGGGAATTAAAGATACTCAAGATAAAGCAACAAACCAACACATCAAGCCAAACATGATCACAATAGATAGAGTTCCGTTGAACTGATTTTCAATGGCCAAGAGACACAAAACACCAAGACCCAATCAAGAGAATGCATCCAAGTGGATGCGCACTTCTTAAAGGATCACACACCACAAAATACAAGAGTGGGATAGATAAGCATTAGAAAGCCAAATATTCAGATGAAGATGTAACCACTTAGATATTATTTCTACAACACATCAAAGATAGCTTTGCATATGAATGTAAATTGAAGGACAATGAGATGGGTAGGCTTGCCAGTGTGTAATTGTATTGTTGATGTTGTAGATTGAAAATTAAATTAAGTGATTAAGTGTGAGATTAATTTTAGCCCTATCTGAAGTGTCAGCAAACTCTCCTTCCCCTATTACCTAGTGGTTGCTGGATGCTCAAGAGTGAGGCAACAAGGCCTACCCAAGCTCCACAGGTCAGCTAAGGCCGAGTACTCTGGAAAACTTTCTGTGGATTTCCTCAAAGCCCAGTTTTAAATGGTGAAGATGGTGAGTTATGGTGTCATATTAAGTCTAATTAGTTTATTTTAGACCTATGAGCTAAATATTGCAGAGTGCAATTGAGTGCTTGTAGCTTGCTCAACAAAGGATTGCCAAAATGTTGGAACTGAAAGATAAGCAGGCTGATGCCTTTAAACAATGGTGCAAGTTTAAATTTTAGTTTCCGGAAAAAGCCTTGGTGACCCAAACTAGAGTTAACGATTGAGTTCTTAGTTTATTAGATTGCACATATGAAGTGTAAGAACCGAAGTAACTTGCGGAATTGTAAAGATGATTACTTTATGCCTTTATGAAACTGGTGTTTGCATGTGCATGTGTAATATAAAGATTATAGAAATCGAAACTTGCATGCAACGGAAAATAAAGATCTAACCTAAGCCACCAGCAGGATCTAAGCTAGCATGTGTTAAGTGTGAGATCTATTTTAGATTATTTTAAGTTAAGCATGAATGTAAAAATCACAACTAATCTAGCTAAGCTTGCAAGGAAAGACAAAAGAAAACTAAATGAGCTTGCAAAGTAAAGACTGAAGGAAGGAAAGCAAGCCGCTTGGGTACAACTCCTTCGGGCTTGCGTTTACAGTATTTTAGAGGAAGAAAGATGAGAAACTGTTACCACTTCAAGGAGTTGTTCTGAGGGTGTGTGTGTATGAAAATTGGGCAGCATGCCCTCTTGTCTTAGTAAGAACCTGCAAAAATCAGCAAGCTATTGCTGATTTGGTACTAACACCCTCAAAAAGTTAATGAAATTTATGTTTACAGGGCACAGAAATTTTGTGCATACAAAAAACCAGAAAATTGTATTGATTAAGTGACCAATCTAAGCATGGTAGATACCAAAACCGAATCTGAAAGAATGAGGAAGAGGCACAGAGAATGTAGTGAAGTGTAAGTGAAGATGAGTGTAGATTCGTCCTTGAAGCTATGCCAACAACTTCATAGAGGTGATTTGCAAAACTTAAACCAGAAGTGAGATGGAACAATAGATATTATCACTGCATTATAGACAATACAACATGGTTATATTATATGGCATAAATATAGATGGGCAACTACACTATTGCCTCCACCTAGCCTAGTAAACTAATTTACTTGAGAAAATATTTACCAAAACACATAAAGACTCAAAATGATATCACCTCACAATGAGTGACAAATCTAGACTAATCTTGAACGCAATAGTATCCTCCAAAGCAGTTTTTGTATTATTAAATGGGAATAGGTTGTAGCATCAATGCTGCTACAAGCTTTTCAAGAGGAAACAAAACAGTGAAGCAATGTGGAAGTAATGAGAGAGAGAGGGATGGGAAGAATTGGGGTAGCATAACCATACTGTGAAGAATGATGTCAAATGAGAGTGAGAGGTCTCTTAAATAAATTGAGAAGCTAAAGAGACCCCTCTTGGATCTTCAACAAGTGTCAAACATCCAAGGGACAAGAGACAACTCAATGAGAAAAGCCACCAATGAGATGATGGACTTTTAGGGTGAGTGGAAATGGTAAGTAACTGAGTTGGGTGAGGATAAATCAAGGAAGGAGGGGTGAATCTGGCAAGTGAAGGAGTCCACGCCTTTGCTTTGAAAACACCTTCCTCTTTTATGGATATGTTTCTACCTAGTTCAAGAAGAAAGTGTCTTTAGAAAGCGTGGAGTTTCCCAAGGGAAAACATGAGGGAGAATGGAAAGTCATGAGGTAGGAGGAAAGCGTGAGGGTGAGTGGAAGGATGAAGTGGCACGAGAGAAGAGTCGTATTGGATGAAGGAGAAGGGACCCACGTTTCCATTAAGTAAGTTTTCAAGCATCACGTGGGACTGGGGACACACATCCAAAAGGGATGTGTGAGTGTGACATGAGGGACGTGAGGTGAGGGTTTGAGGAGAGTGTGGGGTTGGAGTGTGGAGTCCACACTCTAAGTGTGATGTGAGTGGGTAAAGAGGGACGTGCATGGAGAAGGAGAGGGCCCATGAACTCATTTAAGTGAGAGTTTCCTAATCTATGTAGGGATTGAATGCATTGAGGAGGTAAGTTTACGTGAGGGAGAGTAAGGTGTGATGTGGATGGGAAAGAAGGAGGGGCCCTCAACCAATTATTAAAGAGTTTCCCACTTCCATTATGTGAGGGAGGGTCGTACTTTTTTTTAAGAGGGGCATGAGGTTTGATGAGATTTAAAATTCCAAGGTGGGTAAATTAATTGAGTGGGTAAAATTGGGTAGAGTAAGGTTAGGTGGGTTAGGTGGGGTCTCCCTCATTAAAATCACACTTACTTTACCTGATTTGGTCCATTATTACAAAATTTACATTTTCCATGTTCTGGGTTTAGCCAGGTAAAATCATGCATTTTCGAAAAACTCTGGTGGACCGACACAGTGAAACTTGTCCGACTGAGTTGAAACTTAGGTCCACAGGTGTAAGGGGTCTCATTAGCTTTCTTTTGAGTACAAATACTATCAAAATCCAGGACCTAACTTTTTACATTAAATATCAAATTAATTAATTCCGAAACTTTAAAACCTGGCTAAACTTGGCCGAATTCCCTTGTGAGAATTTCACATCTTTGTCTTACATGGTTATTTACATTATCCCTAAACACTAGCTACCTATGAATGACTCCATTAGAATGCCTTCCCACCACTTTGGAGGATTTATTGGGTGGGAGTGAGAAAACTCAAGGGAGATTAACCCGGCAGTGTCTGAGACATTGTTAACCTCTCGAGGATAAAAACACTCAGCAAAGGAACTCTCCTAATGAATAAAACCTAGTAACTGACCTAACTATGATCCAAGTAGACCTATTACATTATAAACCCGTGCAGAGGTGCAAAAATCTCGCTTACAAAACTGTGTTGGAGCAAAATTTGCCACCAATAGAACCAAATAGTCTTTGGCATGTTTGCATCTGTTGATGCATATCTTCCTGGTATATGGAGTTGACCCCCTAGTTGAAGGCGGTCCAACAGGTCCCACACTTCAAGGTGACTAGGTCACTCTAGGGAAGCGATCCATGTGACCCTTGAATGAGATGGATATGGATAGAGATGGGAAGTGAAGCCCCTAGTGGTCAGTCTAGGTGGAGTGAAAGGTGGGAAGAGATGCCTTGTAAGTCAAAGGATTGTTGTCTAGGGTATAGTGCTACTCGGATGATTGTACCTACCGAGACACAAGAAAATCCAACTTGCGTGATATATGTTAGTGGAAAAGAAAGTTAAGTTTGTTGTCTCTAATTTGCAACAATAGATGACAGTTTACATCAGCAGTGAGACATTCAAATCAGCATGTAGAACATAAGATCAATCAACAATATATCAATGAGTATGGCAATCAAATTGTGACTGAAAAGTAACACTTAAAGATAAATAACACAAGTTGTTATAACAATGTATTTTCTGCAGAAAATTGCTGACCTTATGGCTGTAGCATTCAAAGGCATGCAGCTCCCTCCTAATCATTGCTTCATGTGAGTGCATATAATCAGAAGTCTTCTTCTAAGGTCGAACTGAACACGTACTGTCTTTCATGGCTGCTACCATGGATATATACTTCATCATCTTCAATGGATCATAGGATTAGCTCCCTCCTAATCCTTGCTTCATGTATGAGTGCATATAATTGGCTCTCTCCGTCTAACAGAGTCCACGCTTCCGTCTTGTTGTCTTCTACAAAACGTTATAAGTCTTTCTCTGACGTCTTTCTGTCTTTGCTTCTTCTAAGTCTCTTCATGATTGATTCGGCGTATTTCATCCTTTCATGTGCCTTATCTAATGATATCAATCATTATCTTGTTGTTCTTCCATAGGTATAGTTCTTCTTGGAATACATTATCTTCCAGGAGATAGATATACAAGATATGTACGAAGACGATGCAAACAAGACATGGATAAGAAATAAGAAGAGTATTGTTACCTTTAGAAGAAGAAGTCTCTTTCATCCTGCTTAGTCTTCTTTGTAGGTTCCTTTTCTTCGGCAACTAATGCTTCGTGTTTCTCCTTTCTTTTCTTTAGCTCGGGACAATGTTTCTTGTAGTGACCATACTTTCGACAGTTGAAGCATTGTATTTCTTAAATGTCTTTCTCTTGATTTGGCTTCCTCCTTGAGCCAAACTTTCTTTTGTTCCTGAAATTCTTGAATCTTGCTGTGAAGCCCTGATCCTAGATTCTTCTTGAGCACAGCAAGTCCAAAGTTCTTCAAATGTAGGATACTCCTTTCTTGTGTTCATGCTTGCGGCAAATGCATCCCACGTCTTGGGAAGACCACTGAGTACTATGTTTACCAATTCCGTCTCTGAAATGATCTCTTCAATAGCTTGTAGTTGATCTCTTAACTGGCAGATCCTCACAAAGTATGATGTTACATTGTCCTCATCATTCATCTTCATGTCACGGAGCTCATTCTTCAGACTCATAACTTGTCCAATGTTTGTGACCGAGAAGAGATTTGTTAGGGCATCGTACATCTTCTTCGATGAGTCAAGATGGGAGATGTAGGGTATCAAGTGGTCTTTTATAGATTCCACTATGATACTCATGGCATTGATGTCACCATCTTTGAACTTCTCCATAACTGCAATGTTCTGTAGTTCCTTCTCTTTTCCTTCTTCAAACTCGCGTTCCATGATCTTTCCTTTCACGATATCCAGCACTTTACTCTTGGCAAGGATGAGGTAAATCCTTATCTTCCATGCTCTGAAGTTAGAAGCTCCATCTAACTTGTTTTCTAACTTCCTAGAGTAAGTCATTGCTGCTTTGACTTGGTCAACCGTAGATTTGACCGAAAACTCAAACTCGACGCCTTGGCTTGCTGAGAGTACCAGGAGATGCACTAGGCTAGGGCGCACTGATCTGTCCGGAGATTAGATCAATCTCTTCACTTAAGGTGTCTCAATGAGAGGATTAGGGTTTCTACAACTGCACCTCCTAGTAACCCTAGCGGCACTGCTTTGGTGACTACTCCTGCTAGAAACCCTAGCGGCAGTTCTCCAACAAGCTTAATATCCTTCTGGCTATGTTTCCTTCCGGCAGTTAGACTGAATGAAGGAGGTGTGGGCCCATAACCTGTTAGACTATAACGGATGTGCTCATTTTACCATCGACAATATCACTATTGTCACCCAACCATAGGCCGAAGCCACCCTCCGAGCACCTCAACCTTGACAGAGAATCACTCCGGAAGCAAACCCTAGGCTAGATAGCCAAACAAAGGGTAGCGCACCTTTCCCCAAGGATAGCGCACCAACAAGAGTTGATCAGATAGTCCAAACCCTAACCAAGAGATAGTCCAAGCCAAACGTGATCTGCTAGCTGCAGTAGCTGCAATGGCAGCTCTCCTCAAACCTACGCACAAGTTGTTGCTCTGCAATTTTGAGACTGTTTGCCAGAATGAGAACTGGCCTCCTGTATTTATACTAATTCTGGCTAACTGTCTGGGCCGACTTCTCATTCTGGGTATCTGTTTGTTCAGTATATATTATTATTTCTAATTGACTTCTTCTCTTGGAGGCTAATAACCTAATATAAATTATCTACTTGAGCCAACAAGTCTTCTAGGGTTATTAGCCAACTCATTAGGGTTTCTTCTTGCTTCCCGAAGTATTCTATCCTCGTCGGGTTTACACGTGGAGGTAAATACCTCCCGCAGCTACCATAATATCAACAATGTCATACTACTATATATTCATGGATGTGATAGGTCGACTCGTGATGAGACCTCCTATCCTTCAACTAACCCTTTAAGCATTCTTTATTATATTGTGGGTCCCCCTTACTCAAAGATAAGTGTTTCATTGCTTTCTTGGGTGATCCCTGGGCGAAGCATCTGGAAGGTTTATACAAGGATTTTATCGTTTACCCAACATCAACCCCTATGGGCCTTCAGCCCCTTCTTCCCATAGAATGAGGTACAACCCCTTCTTGGGTCAATACACCCTAAAATCCCAAGAGATAACGAAATGGACGGGAACAATGATGGAAAGTGGTAACTATGGTCGGGAACAGTACGATGGCTCATTAAGGGAGTTCCCTGTAGCAAACCCATCCCCAAGGAAAACCACTTACTAGCGCACAATGTCAACCACCAAGGTGAAGCAGGGCAAAAGGCATAATGTCCAAGCATATATCATGAAATCTAGAGCAATCTAAGATACAACATAATCAAATGGCTTAAATATTGAAATGATGCTCACCATAATACTGACTTGTACC
>SNQJ01S0072292.1:59084-76182 GCA_010110895.2 Picea sitchensis
GTGATTTGCAAAACTTAAACCAGAAGTGAGATGGAACAACAGATAATATCCTGCATGCATAGACAATACAACATAATTATATTATATAAGCATGCACAAAATATATAGATGGGCAACTACACTATTGCCTCACCTAGCCTAGTAAACTAATTTACTTGAGCAAATATTTACCAAAACACATAAAGATTCAGAATGATGTCACCTCACAATGAGTGACAAATCTAGACTAATCTTGAACACCACAGTATCCTCCAAAGCAGTTTTTGTATTATTAAATGGGAAGAGGTTGTAGCATCAATGCTACTACAAGCTCTTCAATAACCAAAACCAGTGAAGCAATGTGGAAGTAATGAGAGAGAGAGAGAGGGATGGGAAGAATTCGGTAGCATAACCATACTGTGAAGAATGATGTCAAATGAGGGAGTGAGAGGTCTCTTAAATAGCTTGAGAAGCTAAGGAGACCCCTCCTGGATCTTCAACAAGTGTCAAACATCCAAGGGACAAGACAACTCAATGAGAAAAGCCACCAATGAGATGATAGGCTTTTAGGGTGAGGGGAAATGGTAAGTAACTGAGTTGGGTGAGGATAAAGCAAGGAAGGAGGGGTGAATCTGGCAAGTGAAGGAGTCCACGCCTTTGCTTTGAAAACACCTTCCTCTTTTATGGAGATGTTTCCACCTAATTCAAGAAAGAAAGCGTATGTTTCCAAAGAAAAGCGTGAGTTTCCCAAAGGGAAAACATGAGGGGAGAATGGAAAGCCGTGAGGTAGGAGGAAAGCGTGAGGGTGAGTGGAAGGATGAAGTGGCACGAGAGAAGAGTCGTATTGGATGAAGGAGAAGGGGCCCACGTTTCCATTAAGTAAGTTTTCAAGCATCACGTGGGACTGGGGACACACATCCAAAAGGGATGCGTGAGTGTGACGTGAGGGACGTGAGGTTTGAGAGAGTGTGGGGTTGGAGTGTGGAGTCCACACTCTAAGTGTGATGTGAGTGGGTAAGGAGGGACGTACGTGGAGGAGGAGAGGGCCCACGAATCATTTAAGTGAGAGTTTCCATATCTATGTGAGTTAGTGCGTGAGGTAAGTTTACGTGAGGGAGAGTAAGGTGTGTGAGGTGAGGAGTGTGGAGTCCACACTTTGAGTGATGTGGATGGGAAAGATGGAGGGGTGCACCTCATGAGGAGGGGCCCTCAACCAATTATTAAAAGAGTTTCCCCCTTCCAAGTATGTCAGGGTCGTACTTTTTAAGAGGGGGCGTGAGCTTTAAGTGAGATTTAAAATTAAAAGGTGGGTAAATTAAATGAATGGGTAAAGTGGGTAGGTAAAGGTTAGGTGGGTTAGGTGGGGTCTCCCTCATTAAAATCACACTTACTTTACCTAATTTGGTCCATTATTACAAAATTTACATTTTCCCATGTTCTAGGTTTGGCAATTAAAACCGCCATTTTCCGAAAAACTCCTAAAGTGGACAAACAACCTAGCAAAACTTGTCCGATTGAGTTGAAACTTGATCCACAGGTGTAAGGGGTCTCATTAGCTTTCTTTTGAGTACATACTACAAATACCCCTATCAAAAATCTCGGGACCTAAGTTTTACATTAAATACCCAGAATTAATTAATTAATTAATTAATTCTGAAACTTAAAAAAAAACCTGGCTAAACTTGATGGAATTCCACGAAATTTCGCGTGCTTTCTTTCATTGTCATTTACATCATTCCTAAACACTAGCTACCTAGGAATGACTCCATTAGAACGCCTTCCACCACTTTGGAGGATTTATTGGGTGGGAGTGAAAAACTCAAGGGAAATTAACCCGGCTGGTTAGGCCACGTTAACCTCCTGAGGATAAAAAACACTCAGCAAAAGGAACTCTCCTAATGAAGAAACCCTAAGGCAACTGACCTAACATGATCCATGTAGACCTATTACATTATAAACCCGCACAGGGGTGCGGTAATCCCGCTTACAAAACTATGTTGGAGCAAAAATTTGCCCTGTAGAACCAATTAGTCTTCGACATGTTTGCATCTGTTGATGCATATCTTCATGGTATATGGAGTTGACCCCCTAGTTGAAGAGGCGGTCAACAGGTCCCACACTTCAAGGGTGACTAGGTCACTCTAGGGAGGCGATCCCGGTGACCCTAGCGGGAATGAGATGGATATGGATAGAGATGGAAGTGAAGCCCCTAGTGGTCTAGTCTAAGTGGAGTGAAAGGTGGGAAGAGATGCCTTGTAAGTCAAGTGATTGTTGTCACAAAGGTATAGTACTTCTCTGAATGATTGTACCCACCCGAGACACAAGAAAATCCAACTTGCAATGATATATGTTAGTATGGATCAGCAAGTTAAGCTTGTTGTCCCTAATTTGCAGCAATAGATGACAGTTTACATCAGCAAGTAAGACATTCAAATCAGCATGTAAAGCATAAGATCAGTCAACAATATTATCAATGAGTATGGTAATCAAGTATGACTGAAAAATGGCACTTTAAGGCTAAATAACGCAAGTTGTTATAACAATGTATTTTCTGCAGAAAATTGCAGCCTTATGGCTGTAGCRTTCAAAGGCATGCAGCAACAAAATTAACCAAGGAAAAGTGCCAAGAACTAGCCTAAAAGGTGCGCCCTAGTTATTAGAGTAAGTGAGCAAAATTAGAGAGCTAGTCTAGGGTTAGTTTAGGAGTTAAGAGAGTGCTAATGGCCAGGGTTATGCAACCCTAATGGTTGTAGGTTAAAGTTTGTAACAGAAATTAGATTAGTAGGAGAGAGGGGATGCCCTAGTAGAGGAAGACTCCTCTCAATGAGGCAAACCAACTACAAGCAAGAACCTTTCAAAAGATCAAAATTTGCGTTTCCTAAGGCAATGATTTTATATCTCCAATGCAAAAAATATATGACTAGTGCCTTTCCTATTGAGTTATGGAGTCAAATGAAGTAAGAGCTAGAAACGCTACCTCCTTGGGGGTGTAAGCCCTTTTACTTCCCAAGGCAAGTTTCTCTAGCTAGGGTTTAAGCTAAGAGGGTGTATGCCCTTATACTTCTCTTAGCAAACCCTTGTTTAATCAATAAGATGAAGCAATAAAATAATGAAGACTATAGTGGGGGTGTATGCCCTTATACTTCCCACCTAGCTCCTAATACAACAATCCTTGACTTGAAAAGAATGATAGCATAAGAGTAGAAAACCATACCAAAATCAAGAAAGATGCCAAGATAATCCACCATAAAAGCTAGAAAAACATCATCCAAGGCTAGCGCCTCACTCCTCCATCAACCATTCATTAAGATAGCCATAAACAAGTGCACAAGAGACTAATAGAGCCAAATGTAGCGAAAATTTCAGACCAATACTTCTCACAATGAGAGAGAGTTATATTAAAATGAGATCTTATGATCTTTTATTTATACAAATGTCACCAAGGAGACTTCTCCACAAATTAAGGCGTCAACCACAAGATTAGGGGTCAACAGCCCTTGTCTTGCCCCTTTAACAAAGTAATATTAAACAATTCATTTAAAATTTTACTTTTGCACAAATAAAACCCTAATTTTACATGGACGTCTCCCCTTTAGGGGACATTTTGCCACTTTGAAGAAGTAGTTGGTGTTGGAGAAGCATGGGTAGGCCTCCAAAGGCCACATGTCAAGCATCTAAACACTCTCATCATGGTGAAGACCCTCTTCTCCTCAAAACGTCCATGTGTCAAATGAGTGGCACCTCACCACCATGCCCTAGCCCCCTAAACATGACGTCAAGCTCAAAAAGGTGACGTTTTGCCCCTCCTGGGAAAATAGTTTGGCAAGTGAGGGCTGGGCTATGTCGTCCAAGTCATCATCAAGGCCTTCCAAATCTGATCTTTCTCATCCGGCATGCAAGCCCTTGGCATCCAACCTGTGGGATTGTAGCCCCATGGAAGCCCAAGCTAGGCTTGTTCTCCCAAAACTATCCACCAACTAGGTCCTGCAAAGACAAATGAGCACACCCTCCAAGGATCTCAAGTCATAACATCATGATAAGTGAATCCAATCAATAAATAAGCCATCTAAGCATGTGCATCAAAGAACACTATATCAAACAATTAATTGCTCAAAGACAATATGCAACTTGTCAAGCTTGAATATGGGAGGGTTGACGAGGTGTCCTATTGGGTAGATCTTGCCCTAGGTCAAGGAGAGCTTCCAAGAGATCCCTCTCTAAGCCATGTAAAGTGGATGAAGTGGTTGGGGTCAAGACTCAATGGGCATAGGGCTCATGACATACAAGGGGTCGTAGTGTCTCATTCATGGGTGCCTTTGTAGAGGGTGTGTGATACCTTCATCCGCAATGCACTTTTTCCAAGCCCATCAATTGTCTTTTATCTTTCTTTCTTTGTATTTTCTTCCAATATAGCATAAGGACAGATTGAAGGTAGCTGTCCTGGCGTGGTGACCAGATGATGGCAATGTCACCCACAAACACCTAGTGGAAATGAGAAGGGTGGCTCGTCATGAGACCCCCTTTCTCCCAGCCATGCAACTGAGAGCCATTACCCTAGTTTGGTGACCAGATGATGGTAATGTCTGTTAGAATATAATGGATGTGCTCATTTTACCATCGACAATATCATTATTGTCACCCAACCATAGGCCGAAGCCACCCTCCGAGCACCTCAAGGCTCAACCTTGACAGAGAATCACTCCGGAAGCAAACCCTAGGCTAGATAGCCAAACAAAGGGTAGTGCACCTTTCCCCAAAGATAGCGCACCAACAAGAGTTGATCAGATAGTCCAAACCCTAACCAAGAGATAGTCCAAGCCAAACATGATCTGCTAGTTGCAGCAACTGCAATGGCAGCTCTCCTCAAACCTGCGCACAAGACTGGGCACTGCAGTGCGCACAAGTTGTTGCTCTGCAATTCTGAGACTACCTGCCAGAATGAGAAATGGCCTCCTGTATTTATACTAATTCTGGCTAACTGCCTGGGCCGACTTCTCATTCTAGGTATCTATCTGTTCAGTATATATTATTATTTCTGGCCAACTTCTTCTCTTGGAGGCTAATAACCTAATATAAATTATCTTCTTGAGCTCAAGCAAGACAAGACTGGCACCGCATAAGACAAGTTGTTGCTCGCACTCGAGACTACCCGCTGCACGAGAAATGGCCTCCTCAGATGAGTACTAATTCGCTAACTCAACACTTCCCTCCTCATTCTAGGTATCTATCCGTCAAGATATATTATTATCACAACTTCTTCTGGAGGCTAATAACCTAATATAAATTATCTTCTTGAGTCGACAAGTCTCTAGGGTTATTAGCCAACTCCATTAGGGTTTCTTCTCGCTTCCGAGTATTCTTATCCTCGTCAGTTTACACGCGAGGTAAATACCTTCACGCAGTTTTACTTTATAATTTAACACTCCCTCCTAGTTAGGGGAGGTATTACAGTAATTGTCTGGAGCACAAAACATATCATTCACTCGGTAACATCAACATCATGACTAGATCATGAGCACTTTCATCATCGCTATCACTGCCATCATCTCTAAACCATAATTTCATCCGAGTAATCAAACATGATGCTCACTCCACGTAGTGATACAAGAGCCATTCTCTAATCTAGAAGAGTAAATGCTCAAAACCATTTTATGCCTCATGTAATCTTTGCCCTTTGATTATCCATCTAACTGATAATCATTTCCAATAATCGGTTGATAGTCTTCAGTAATTGAAACAAAATAGAACACAATCGCAGTTCTCATCCATAGTAGTACATAACCATAATCCAATGGTTCACTACCGCATCCGCAATATAAGTACTTGATCAACAACAACGATAGTCACCAACGTTGAACACACATCCACCATTTAGTATACATCTACCGGCCATACGGGCTTTCATAATAGCTATCCGATATCAACCTCATATCGCATGTTAAGGATATAAATTGGATCATTTAAATAATCTTTTCACTCACATCTATGAGATCTAAAAAAATATCGCTTCCCCGAGAACAATGAGATATCTGGACTATTCTTCAAGCAAGGAAGAATAATCGCCGTGGTCTTCAACATGGACCATTCCCCACCCCGGCCATTCTTCCTACACTACAATAATCAAAGTGCACCCAGGAGAAAATGTATAAAATCTCTATGGAATGCATGCTCCTCGATTGTTGAACTCCGACCATTTCACTTCCGCCATTCCTCCTACACTCAATCAAAGTGCACCTTGGAGAGAATGTATAAAAACCTAAGGAATGACTGTCCTGAATCGGACCATTTCTCCTCGTTAACTACAAGAGGAAAAATGATTGTCCTACACTAACCTCCAAAAATGGACCATTCATCATGTTAAACACAATGATAAATCATTGTCCAGCAAGGCGGGGCAGTCTTTTGAGTAACCCTCAAGAAGAGAGGATTCCCTAGACCACTTCATACAACTTCACAATGGGAAGTCGAAGTTGTTCAGATAAGACGCTAATCCGACCATTTCCATGTCAACTAAAAATGAGAAATTGTTGTCTTTCATAAATCTCAATCCACTTTTCCGAATAGGAAAGGAATCGGCCATCCTCGGACTATTTTGAATTGAAAAATGATCGGCTCATAAATCATCATCATCATGCTATTAATGTTGTTCTCCCAACTGGAGTCATCTCTTCCTTTTTCAATATGAAGTCGTCTCCACGAGATCCAACTTGAGTACAAACTCTTTTATCTTGGATATAAGATTTACCAAGATGTTTGTTTATTCGGCTTCATCTCAGGGAGATATGTATTAGAGAACCTCTTCTCCTTTCTCAACTTCATCACGGATAATGTAATGTTTGATTTCAAATGTACTTCACTCTAGACCGGTCTTCTTTGAAGGCTTCATGTAGCTCGATCAATAAAATATATCATTATTGAACCTGAATATATCCATGTATACCTTTGTCATCATGAGATTTGATCTACTTAGTAATCATTTTGATACAATATCTTGTTATAGGGAAAATCTCTCAACGTTTAATGGCCGGTGCAAAATCGGAGGTTCTCCACCAAGTTATTTTTCTTCCATCTGCATATGGGGTCTTTCTGGTATCTCTCAAAGTCTTGAGATTGCTCTCATATGCTCTTTGCTCAATTGTTCGAGAAATATTCTTTGCATTTATCTATGTAGAACTCAACCCATGGATATTGACTCATGTAAAGATATGTTTGGTTTACCAAAAATCCAGTAATCATCATAGTCTTCCTCCATCTAGGAGAACCTCTAGTTCTGGATCTTGCAATGCTTCATTTATAAGTCTTCCATACAATATTCTTCATCACAACTTCCACTTCCTCTACTTGATTGCTTTTAATGACTTTGATTGCTTTAGTGAGTTCAGTCGGTAACTCATGGATATAAATGACTAGTTGTTCCCGCTTTTCTTGTTTCTGAATCTTCATGTTCTTCTCATGTTTTTTCCCTTTAGCTCCTTTGGGTCCATGGAGTTTCTTATAGATCCCCATGCCCTAAAGATTTCAATTTTTCTTTCATAATCACGATCCGATGGACAAATTGTGATACTTTAAGACTTCTCTTCAAGGAAGACTTCTTCTAACGAACTGACGACCGCCTTTCAAGTGGCCTACCATGGATATATACTTCATCATTCAATGGATCATAGGATTAGCTCCCTCCTAATCCTTGCTTCATGTATGAGTATGCATATAATTGGCTTCCTCCTACTAACGTAGGGTCCACGCCTCCGCGGCCTTTGTTGTTGTCTTACAAAACGTTATAAGTCTTTCTCTAAATTCTTCCTTCTGAGTCTCTTCATGATTGAATCGACTTATCTTGCAATAGATTCCACGTATTTCATCCTTTCATGTGCCTTATCTAATGATATCAATCATTATCTTGTTGTTTCCATAGGTATAGTTCTTCTTGGAATACATTATCTTCCAGAGATAGATATACAAGATACGTACGGTTGACGATGCAAACAAGACATGGATAAGAAATAAGAAGATATTGTTACCTTTAGAAGAAGAAGTCCTCTTTCATCCCGCTTAGTCTTCTTTGTAGTAGTTCCTTTCTTCGGCAACCAATGCTACGTGTGTTTCCTTCCTTTTATTAAACTCGCGACAATGATTCTTGTAGTGACCATACTTTCATTTCTGAAGCATTGTACTTCTGAAATGTCTTTTTTCTGATTTGGCTTCCTCCTTGAGCCAAACTTTCTTTTGTTCCTAAAACTCTTGAATCTTGCCGCGGAAGCCCCCATCCTAGATCTTCTTGGAGCAATGCGAAGTCCAAAGTTCTTCAAATGTAGGATACCTTTTCTGTGTTCATGCTTGGCGCAATGCATCCTAACGCCTTGGGAAGACCAATCGAAAGTACTATGTTTACCAATTTTCTCTCAAAATGATCTCTTCAATAGCTTGTAAAGTTGATTCTAACCGCGTATCCTCACAGCATGATGTTGTCGTCATTATTCATCTCATGTCACGGAGCTCATTCTTTCTCGATCATAACTTGTCCAATGTTTCCAGAATCGAGAAGAGATTTGTTAGGCATCGACATCTTCTTCATGAGTCAAGATAGAGATGTAGGGTATCAAGTGGTTCCTTTTATAGATTCCACTATGATACTCATGGCATTGATGTCACCATCTTTGGAACTTCTCCATAATCGCAATGTTCTCAGAAGTTCCTTCTCTTTTCCTTCTTCAAACTCTGCTCCATGATCTTTCCTTTCAGACACTTCCCGGAAGACTTTGCACTTTGGCAAGGATGAGGTAAATCCTTGTCTTCCATGCTCAAGTTAGAAGCTCCATCTAACTTTGTTTTCTAACTTCCTAGAGTAAGTCATTAAGCCGCTTTTGACTTGGTCAACCGATTTGACCAAAAACTCAAACTCGACGCCTTGGCTTGCTGAGAGGCCGTGAGATGCACTAGGCTAGGGCGCAACGATCCCGGATTAGATCAATCTTCACTTAATGTGTCTCAACGAGAGGATTAGGTTTCTACAACTGCACTTCCTGAAATCTCTAGCTGCACTGCTATGATCTTCCATCTCAAGCTAGAAACCCTAGCTAGCTCTTCCAACAAGCTTATTGGTCCTTCGCTATGTTTCCTTCCTATAGCTAGGACTGGAATGAAGGGAGGTGGGCCCATAACCCGTTAGACTATAATCTGATGTGCTCATTTTACCATCGCATTAGACATTATCACTATTGTCACTCAACCACATGGTCGGGCTTACCCTCCGAAAGAATTCGCTAACCTTGACAGAGAATCACTTAAGAAGCAAACCTTGTGGCTAGATATTAACAAAGGGTATGACCTTTCCTAAGATAGCGCATTCAACAAGAGTTGATCGAGCAGTCCAAACCCTAACCAAGAGATAGTCCAAGCTAAACGCGATCTGCTAGCTGCAGCAGATGGTAATGGCGCTCAAACCTACGCATGTTGTTGCTCTCGCACTTTGAGATCGCTTGCTTAATGAGAACCGGCCTCCTCAGACGGTACTACCTCCGCTAACTGCTCCTCAACACTTCATTCGGTATCTGTTTGTTCAAGATATATTATTATTTCTAATTGACTTCTCTTGGAGGTTAATAACCTAATATAAATTATCTACGGAGCCAACAAGTCTTCTAGGGTTATTAGCCAACTCATTAGGGTTTCTTCGCTTCAAGTATTCTATCCTCGTCGGTTTACACGGAGGTAAATACCCCGCAGCCTACCATAATATCAACAATGTCATACTACTATATAATTTGATGGGATGTGATAGGGTCGCATCGTGATGAGACTCTCCTATCCTTTCAACTAACCCTTGCCATTTTTTATTATATTGTGGGTCCCCTCTACCTAAAGATAAGTGTTTCATTGCTTTCTTGCGATCCCTCGCTAAGCATCCGGAAGGTCGATCATGATTTTACTGCTTACACACACATCAACCTCATGGGCCTTCACCTCTTCCCATAGAATGAGGGACAACCCTTCTTGGGTCAATACAACTTAAAATCCCAAGAGAATCTAAATGATTCGGAATAATGATGGAAAGTGGTAACTATGAAGGGAACAAGATATTATGGCTCATTAAGGGAGTTCCCCGTAGCAAACCCATCCCCAAGGAAAACCACTTACTAGCGCACAATGTCAACCAACAAGGAAGCAGGCAAAGGCATAATGTCCGCCATATCATGAAATTCAGAGCAATCTAAGATACAACATAAAATCAATTGGTTAAAATATTGAAATGATGCTCACTATAAAACTGACTTGTACCTCATAGAGCAAAACCCATCATCTTCCAGAAGCAAACTAATGTGGTGAATTCCATCATGACAAACAAAGAAGTATGGTGGTGAAGAAGGTATTCATCTGTGTATGTGGACACTACCAATCAATCCATCTCTCAACACTCCATATATGAAACATGAAGTCCTCGAGACATAATTTCCTTAGTTATCCACAAATGGGGATAACAAATCAATTCTAATACTACGTAACAAGTTGTGGGTAAGGATGATTAATCACACCGTGACTCTATTTGAAGTCACCACCATTAAGGACATGCATGCTAGATATATTTGCCTCGGTGCAAATGCCAACTACACTGGAAAGAGAAAAGGGGAGATGTTTAGCCACACTTACAAAACTATAGCAACTGGTGGCTGACTCAGACCATTGAGGTATGGCTGATATCCAATGACATGAACTGCAACATGGCATACCCAAAATATTCCAACAAGCCTAGAGCCTCCAACACAAAGGAGGACATGTTAGAGATACGCAAAAGAAAAAACATACTACCATTCGCAAGAAAAGGGCACCCTACATTATGTTAGAGTTAGCTTATTAGAATGAATAATGCCAAGTACTATAGTGTTGGGCATTTAAATAAAGTCAAGCGACTTGGTTAAAAAGTCACACTATAAATCATATTAAGTTAAATTAAGTTAAGTCGTGTTTCAATGAAATAAGGCAGTTGTACAGAACTTGATGTATGGGACATTGTCTCCCCATTTTTTGTGTATTGACATTGACACACATTGAATAATATCATGCAATCTTTATTTTCTCTTCTCTCGCAGTATTTTCATTCCTCAGATGTGCATTATCTAACATGGTATCATATTCACAGAGGTGGAGTTTTAAGAATAAACACTTAAGGACAAAAGAGGGACCTATTAGTCACTTTTATACACACCTGGGAGACGCGGAAGAAATCTTCAACCCACTCTGTGTGTCCTGGGTAAGAGAGTTAAGGTGTTGTCACCTAATCCCCATCCGCTTCCAGCCAACTCCTAGCTTGCCAAGGGGGTAGTGCCCACAAATATACCTAAGGTTTTGCTAAGTACAAAAAGAAATTAAATCTAGGAGCTTATTATTCTTTCAAACCATCAACCATAAACTCAATAAAACACGAAATAAACATTCACCACGATATATATATAATCAAACGAGCATGTACTTGCATCAAAAGGATATTGAGAAACAATTGTTAGTGCAGTTTCATTTTAAATTAGATATATGACCAACCTTGAAATGAAGCCTGTGGCTTAGCTGAATGTAAAAATTGAGACCAATGCCTTAAAGAGAATCGTAAGCAATGTAGTTCGCGTTTTTTATTAAGGTTAAATTGAAGTTCGATTAGTGAAACGGTTTGGGCCTCCTTGGAGGTTAACTCTTTGTTTGGAAACTTCATGTGGAGAGCTTTACCGAACCCAATGGTCTCACCAAGAAACTCACCAAAGTGTTGGATGTCCAAATCGGAAGCCGTGTCCCTAGAGGGGTCTTCTACTGGTGTCACTTTAAGCATGCTTTTCCGCATATTGTTAACTACTTTGGGGTTAGTCCTAATTAAACTATCAACTGACTCAATTGTACGGTATGAACTTATCTCAAACAGATCGGTGACGAGTCAAGAATCGAAGGGTCAGGAACTGCATTGAGAGTTGAGGGGAATTTTGTTTATTTTATGACAAGAAAATAAATGTGAGACTAATTACTAGGTCCACACCTAATTCAGTTCCCTTCGAGGTCAGCTGAGGGGATGGTTTATTTTTATGACAAGAAAGTAAAAGTGAGACTAATTACTAAATCCAAACTGACTAGTCTCTCGAGGCTCCGTTGAGGGGATGGTTTATTTGCCAAATTGAAATTATGGAAATGAAGCTAATCTAGCAATTAGTGTTCTACTGCAAAAGGAAAAATTAATCTAAGCTAAAAAATTGCAAGAAAAGATACCACCACCGAAAACACCGCTCCCCTAGGGGGAATGAAGAGTGGGAGCTTGTAGCCCCACTAATTTTATTATGATCTTTACACAACGCTTATGAAAGTGACTTCCAAAGACCATTCATTATTGGGTGTCACAAGCCTTTACAATGCTTACAAAGAGTTATGAAGTAAAATGGTGCTCCAGGGGGTCCCAGATGCTCCTAATCCGCCCAAAACGGACAAAGTTTATTCCTATTTGTTCACAACTCCGTATAAAACAGCTTCTAACAAAGGATGAGGAAGATGGCCTAAAACACTTTGGAAGTGTCTTGTGTTATGAGTAAAATCCACAAAAGTTTCTAAGTTAAATTCTACAAATTCATTAAAAGGAACTAAGGAACTCAAGCTAAAAGCTAGTTTCCTTAGGGTCTTATGGCTGTTCTAAAACAGAAATATCGGAGGACTTAGATTGCCAAATATGAACCTTTAAAGACCTTTAAAGCAAAACAATTTTTAGCCTTTAAAATTGAAAATTGAAACTAGCTAAAATATGCTTCAAATACTTTGTCGAATCTATCCTTTTTGAGATATAGAACTTAAGAACTTAGTAGATCTAAGCAAGTAATTATGCAAAGCAAATTATGAACTTTTAATAACAGATTTCTTTGGTAAATGAAAGTAACCAAGTAACTCAAGAAATTTTAAGAGAGTTTGAGAAAGGGGAGAAAGAGAAAACTCAGTGTTTGGATCCCTTGAGCAATGGTGTCTCTTTGATGGCTAGGTAAAGATGAGAAGGTTGTCCAACTTCTTGAAGAATGAAAGATGCAAGCAAGCTCCTTCACTTCTTCTAGATGAGATGATCCTGCCTAATTCACAAAACCCTTTGCAATGAACTTGTTATATAAGGTGTTACCTACACAAAAAGACTCAAGATGGCATATTAGTTTAACATAAACTCTACATGGTATATCAAATCTTAAATGTAAATGCCCAATAGAATTGAAGTATAAGATATAATCGACTCTATCCAATTTGAATAACAATATTTCTATAAATTGGACAATACTAACAAGCTATAAAGCAATGCATGAAACAAAATCACCTCATGTGAACCATTCACTCAATACAACAGCCACACCACCATAGATCTTGTCCTCCAAAGTCTTTATTCCATTAGCATAAGAAAATATTACAATGATAGAGTTTGCAGCAAGCTATTCTCTCAAAACTCCAAGCTAACAAGAATGGGGAGAGATTCCTTATTTATACAACAATGGGTGAAGATCCCAATGTGAGGAGGGCGACAACATGTGAGGGGCGCCCCTCTTGATTGAGAACAAGTGTAAGAAGGAAGGGGGCAAGTTGTTTCATTCCCCACTTGCCAAGTGTGAAGGGGCTGCCACATTGCAGATTTTGGTGAGGGAGAGGACAAGTCATAAGATTGGAGGAGATCCTCTTTGAAGCATGCGCCAATTCTCAAGGGAGAGGTGCGCACCTCCTCTTTGATCACATGTTCAAATCAAATAAACAACCAATCAATCAATTGCCAATCAAGTTTGGATTTGTCCCCTTTGACCCTCTCTTTGACTTTGTGCATTTATTTTGTCTTCAATCTTGTCCCCACATATCTTTTATATTTTTGACTTGGCTGATTTTAATTCAATAAAAATCAGCGACCTTTTTAGGTTTTTGAGAGTAAAATCAATTTTAAGTGATTAAAATCAATTAATTTTACTCAAATAAGTGGAGTACTTAGGTAACATGGTGCTCTAGGTCCAAAAATGAGCATCCCTATTGGCCCATTTGGTGCCCAAATACCATTTTTAATGTATGTTTATTTTTTAATTAAAAATTGCTCTAATTTCGACAATTTTTAATTAACTGGAAAATTAAAAAATCCTAGGGGGAACATAGTACATTTCCATAAGACTCTAGAGGATGTTTAGCATGGTAATATACATTGGGACACTCAGGCTTATCCATACCGCTCTAACCATGAGCATATACTCTAGCTCGAGGGATTGAGGAAAAACTCATAAATTTATAAATAGCCCCAAAACGACAAAAATATAATTAGGTAAGTGAAAACTCCGCAGTATAACTCACGCTTAGGACTTAAGGTATAAGATCTTTTATGTTCATCATGCAAACAACTCTTTATTACAATTTTTTATGGAAAATGAGTATCGTGGGTGGTCTTTATGACCGGCTGGACTACTGAACTCTGAATTTGAACAAGTGATGTTCAAACTTTAGCGGTTACCGGAAGTCCATCTCATTGCAACTTTGATGGATAACAGACCAAGGTACCAGCGAGCACGTCAACAATGAACGAGGCCAAGGATTGGCACACGTTGAAGTGGAATAGAAGGCAGAGAACAACAGAGTAGAGGAAGCACCAGAACTATGTTCAATTTCAAAACGAAAGGGGGTGCTTTAGATAAGTTATTTTATCAAGTACTTTAATAAATTAAATCAAGGGGCACCTAAGTCAAAACTTAGATAGAAAGATAAATTTAGCAGCGTCATGGGCTAGCAAGCAAAAAATGCTTGGCCCATCTGGCAGCGATAGAGGCGATCTCAAGGGTCCACATGAGGAGCAGTCTCAACCTGGTGGGTTGGAAAACAACGAAGGTATTGATAGGCTGAAGAGTCATGGCAGGGGAAGCATGAAATTCCATCAGCAGCAACTCTATCCAGATTACAGCTCCCTGACGGTGTAACAAGCAAAGATTAGCACTATATGGGCAGAGCATATGCATGGAGAACAATGGAAAGAATGATACAGGAACTCAGTCTGGCAGATACAACGATTTCTGGAATGAAGACTAACGACATCAGGAATTGTACAAAAGGAAAGAAACCGCATTTCTCACATGAAAGAGCCATCGTCGGACATGAACATGTTAAATGAAACTCCCAGCAATGGCTAAAGGGAAACTAAGGTGCTGTTTTGGTTGTTACTGGGTCTGCCACTTTTGTGTACTGGATCTGCAGATCTCGGATCCGATCCAGATGTGCCAGGATCCACCCACGTTATGTCATGGAAGCAGATACCCTGGAGAAGGAAATGGATACTGGGACATGTGGAAAATGAGATGGATCCTGAAACTTCCAGATATTTTTTGACCCACCAATCCCCAAAATCAATTCTTAGTGAAAAAATTCCTAAACCCTAAACTTCTAAGGATTAAACCCTAAACCCTATTCCTAGTTAAGGTCAGATCTATCCTTCTGTCAAGACCTACTCTCAAGGTCTGATCTATCAAGGTCTCCTCTCAAGGTCTGCTCTATCAAGGTTTGCTCTGAAGGTTTGATCTATCATTATGATCAAGGTCTGCTCTATCAGTTTGATCTATCATTATGGTCAAGGTCTGCTCTATCAAGGTTTGATATATCATTATGGTCAAGGTCTGCTGTCAATGTCTGATCTATCCTTATGTGCTATGATGTTGCTCACTTCATCGACACTGTTATCTATTCTTGCCATACCCTCCAAGAAAACCACTTTATTGGAAATGTGGATGTTGCTTTACAAAAACATTGTTATGACCTGCTACATGCTCATGCTGAAATGGTTTTCAAAATTATCTATAATAAATGATGGTTATAACTTATCAAATTATCACTTATGGTACACTGATGTATTTATAGTAATATGCATCTAGAACTCTCTTTTGGTTTTAAGCCACAAACCTATAGTTCTACCTGTGATTCCTCCTTGAAAGGTTTTGATTCTGACTTTTCTTTATTTTGTTTCTATAAAAAAATATTTTATATTTTTTCATACTCTTGTTTCCTGCATTCGGATCCTGGATTTTCAAAAATCTGGCGAATCTGTATCCGTATCCATATCCTGGTAAGAGTTTTGGCGATTTGGAAACAGGCAGGTGTTTGCAGAATTGGCAAAGCAACAACATCATCTCAGAAATACGAATTCATCTCATAGAATATTTGGCAGTGGACATTAACATGCCGAAAATCTGAAGAACTCTCAATGGACAAAAAAATCTTACAAAGCGAAGGAAATGGCTCCATTGACAGTTTGAATATTTTGACTGAGTCAGATGCAATCTAGTAACAATAGGAAAACCAAGCATTTACAACAGAAAATCCGATATGGAAGTGATGGTAGCAGAATTTAATTCTGCAGTGCATAGTTGGTTTCGTGCAGCATGGTCTATAGGCAGAATTGGAGGTAATTTTAAAAATTAATTGTTGTGCTTAATGATAATTCTCTTTTTTAATAGATAATTCCAGAAATAAGGGCCATGTGTATTTGGCAGCTATATGTAGGTATCCACAAGGAACGTGGCACAGTGTCAAGTGATTGTGACAGCGACTTCTAGGTGGTAGATAAAACAAGATATTTATATTAATGTCCAATAGATGACCACAAAGTAGGTCAATGGGACCATTGAGTACAATGATGTCGATACAAAGCAGGAGTACCTAAATGTCTCCTATATAAAGAACAAGAAGTAAAGTAAAGCCTAAGGTTTATGTTAAAACATGGAAAACCCTCGACTCTAAGTGCAGGCAGCCGCAATGGGAGGGAGATGTATAGAGGGAAAGCATCCAGGTACTAGATCATGGTCCACTAGATCTATCTCTCCTAACATCCAAGGCTGAATGAAGAAGACTCAATATAGAATGGAGTCCCGAGGAAGAGCTAGGGGAAGATTTGGACCACCTACTATGTTGTTGTCTGGAAGAAGTAACCCACCATTGATCTCTTAGTCTAGGTGACCACGTCCACCTGCTGGTAACGGATTTGGTCTGGCAATGTCTCTAAGATCTCTGGAGAGGGGGCATGGCCCATCAGGTCCGCACCAATCTCGAGTCAAAGGAAATGCTGCTATCATTTTGTCTCTTGGTGCCCCTAGTTGATGGGAGCACCGTACAG
>SNQJ01S0072293.1:33598-44800 GCA_010110895.2 Picea sitchensis
TCTCAGAGTCTTATGATTTTTTGGAAGGAAAGGAAAAGAAAAAACAGCTCTAGATCATAAGTATCAGATTTTTCCAAATTTGTGTAAGGTGAAAAAACAGGGGCGGCTCCAACAGAATCCATGATTTATTTCATTCTGAGCATGGGTATGCCCGCCTCGGAGAGAAAATTGTATTTTTTTGCAAATGGCACCTCCCAAACTTTGTTCCCGGGCTCCCTCGCTTCGTTCATTAGTGAAGATTGTGTAATGTATTTCAGCCATAAGATACTCTTCTGACCTCACACATTAGGGGGAATCTGTTATAACCCTAAATTTCTCCATACATGCATACCTGACATTAGTCCCTCTTACTTGCTATTTTTGCCAAGCCATCACTGAGTAGCTCTTCTTAAAAACACTATTTTTGAAGATGTACGCGCCCTGCACCACTACTTCACATGTACAAATTCATGTTTCACCACTACAACCTATGTACATATCCTAGCTGCACCATTACAACTTGCGTATACTTGCAAAAGTTGCAAAAATTAAAAAATTGCAAGGAATTCATTCAGACTAAGGGCTATTGAGTAGTTTCCCAACTAATACATCTCCTATAGCCTGTCACCCAACCAAATAACCATCCTTTTGTCATATAAAAGGAGGTGTTGGGGTCTCATTCCTAAGCAAAGTATAAGAATAGTGAAACTATGCCTATTTCACATCCCCTCCTTGCCCCAAGCATTTGCAGCCTTATTGTGAGAATTGCATCAGAATTCCCCATTTTTCCCTTTTTACTCCATCGTAAGCCCATTCCATTTCCAAGAAAAAGGTTGAGAAGAGAAAGATACGCGGAGGTGCACTTGGAGCTTCGTGAAGAGGAGCGCAGACCAGGTTCGTGGAGAAGTCGTCGACCTTGTTGTAACTGAACATTGTGATATCAATAAAAGAAATACTTTTCCTATCCTGAAATATGACGTGTCAAATGTTTGTATTTGATTTATGTTTTATTCTAACATCTAACCTATGATTTATATATGAAATGCATGTTTGTAGTTTTCTGTTTATTTGTTTCTGAATGCAGTCCAACCTTGGGAGGAGGTTTGCAGTCAGCTGAGCTATCAAGTGCAAAAGGATCGACACTGGATGCAGAGTAAAAGGTACAGTTACCTGATCCTTCTCACTTTGTCTTCCATGCATGAGTCTGGGGTATATTCGGGGTAGTTAGAAAAGTATAAGACTTTTAGATGGTTTTGATATGCCTACATTCTGAAACCTAGTGTAGTCCATAGGGGTTTTTTCCCTACTAGCACTAGTGTGGCTACAACAACTTCCTAATATAAAATATACCCATTTATTTTTTCGAGAAAAAAAAACTACATATTGGATATTTCAAAATAGAAATAAAAATATGCATAAGGAAATGCATGTCAGTTCGAAAAGATCCTTTTTCCATGGACTGAAACAAAGTTTCCCAAGATACAAACTACTCTATATATATTTGTTATCCCTAGCAAAAGTTTTCTAGTAATTGAAGTTGAAATAAGTAAGACCAAGAACAATTATATCTTCCTACTTCACACATCAGCAACAACAATTCTAGAGATAGAAGTAGTTTCTTCTGAGAATACCTCAGTTTCTTGTATTTCTTTCCTAACCAGGTGGCCTTCTGGCAACAAAATTGCCTCTTTGGAAAGAGAATCCACACGTTGGTTGAAGGCCCTATAAGTCTGAGACATATAGATATCATCAAACTCTTCCTGGAGCTCCCTAATCCACAATTTCCACATAGTTAAAGCTAAATTAGTGAATTGTACATGTCCATTGCCAATCGATAATTAGTTTTAAATCTCTAACTATTTGTAAATCCAAAAATTTAATTTCTCGATAAAATCTAAGAAGTATCCAAAAAGTTATAAGCTTTGTGTTGTTATTTGAGTCGCCACTAGCCCCAGGTTTTAGTTGAAAGTGATGCATGGTGTTAAGAAAAAGAGATGCCCTTGCTCAACTTTTTTCGTTTTCCCTTTGGTCATCTCCATCAAAGTATCCCCTGGTGACTGATTGACTAAAGAACAAAGATTGAAGAATCCTTACATAGTTGGTTTTGCCAGCTTTCAATTCCTTATATGTTGATCTAATCTTATGTGTTGTAAAGGAAGGCCATCCTTGCTTTTCTTTGAAAATAAATCTATTCCGGTGAAGCCATAAGCCCCAAATGAAATAGTAGGGAAGATTTGTGAACCCTTTTGAAATAGGATCTGCCAACCAAACTTTAAAGCATTGATCTAAAGTGGCCTTGTTCCAAGTCATGAGAGAATTCAAGTTTTGAAGTATCTCTTGCTAAATGGCCTTCACGAATGAACAATGGATGAAAATATGATCTATTGACTACCCTTATAATTTTCATAGCGTGCAACGATTGAGCCCTTTCCAACCCCGTTTTTGACCATTATCCCGTGTCAATATTTTATTATTCAGGGCGAGCCACATAAAAATAAGAGTCTTTAGCATGATTTTTAGTTTCCAAATCACCTACCACCACCATTGTCTAGGATCTATCATGAATTTGCAGCTCAATGACTCATACCTTAGCTTAGCCATAAGGATCCATGTTGCATTATTCCAAGTCCATACAATCTCATTGTCAGTATCCTATAGAAAAATTGTGTTATGGTTCAACATTTGAACATAATTATTCAATTCTGTTGTGAGAAAACCCTCTAGTCCTAGATCCTTTGTAGAGAGAAAAACTTATAGCCAATGATTTGTAGCTTTATTTAAACCTGCATATTCCAAATACAAACAATCTCTATCTTATAGGTAGTTTAATAGAGACCTAGAGAGTTGAAATTTTCCCAAGACACCAACCCAAGGGTCTCGTCCCAACTAGAATTGATCTCCTCTAACTATGTTCCTCACCATCCATATTCCTAATAAAGAAAAGGCCGAAAACATTTTTTTCCACATGTTTGAAGATCCTATGATCAATTTGGGTTCCAAACAAATCCATTGCTCAACAGAGTAATTTGGGAAATATTTGTGTTTCATTAAATTTCCGCAAAGTCCATTATCAAACAACATCCTCCACGAGTTTTTTGCTTCCAATGCCTATCCAAACAAATAATTTTTCTTAATGCCCCAACATCCTCCTTTCTTTGGTTTCACCAAAATTTACCAACTGACAAGAGGGGTACAATAGGGGTACCCTCTTTTGACTTCCTACCTATCCAAAGGAAGTTGAAGCAAGCCTTTACGATTTTGTCCAAGATACTCTTTGGCACAAGTGCCAAAGACATCCAATACACTGATAAACCCTCAAGAATAGATTTTAGCAGAATCGATCTACCATTGAGGGACAAACACCTAAAACACCAACATAAGATTCAAGCTTAGATTCTTTTTAAAATCCCCATCCAATCAACCACATTATAGTCATTGGGCTTTAAAAAATATCCCAATTACTTTAAACAATTATCAAAAGGAACTCCATGAAAGGAAAAAATGAGTCCAATCCATGCTTCCACCTAGGGGTCAATCTTATTTCATAATAGAATCGAATTAATGATGCTTACCTCCATTCTTGTGACAAGACATAAGACATCCAAGATTTTTTTAAAGGACCTTCATTCCCTAACTAAGCCTTCTCCAAACAAGAGAACACCATCCAAAAAAAGTAGATGAGTGAGATCAGTTAAATTTGTTATCTTGGCGCCTTTGATTGCTCCATCTTGTTTAGCTTCCTATATAAATTTACTCAAACTTCAATGACTAGAATAAAAATAAAGGGAGACAAAGGAAAACCTAATCTTAGACCCCTTGTGGATTTCAAAAAACTTGAAGGGGAGTCATTTATTATAACTGTAATAGAGGCCCATGAGACACACCCCATGATCCAATTTTGTACTAGTAGGTTCAGGCCAGTTTGGAGCAGCACCAACCTAAGAAAGGTCTAGTCAACCTTGTCATATGATTTTTCCAAGACTATTTTCATGATTGCAGTAAGAATCTTTTTGAGCTTAATCGAATGTAGTCCTTCCTAGAAAGATCCTATTGCATATAGAATCTCTATGTTGAACAAATAACCAAATTGTTATTTGGAGATACGGTTAGAAAGGCTTCCTCTAATTTGTTTGGAAATTATTTTTTATATCACTTTATATATTAAATTACATAAAGAGATGGAATGAAAGTCCCCAAAAGTCCTTAGATCAGATTTCTTGGCTATAAGAGCAATAAACGTAGAATTAAAGGCCCCCAAGACTCTACCAAAAATCCTTGATTCCTTGACTACTTTGAGAATTTATTCTTCTAACAAGTCATAAAATCCAAGATAAATCTCAATCATCCAACCAACTGGTCCTGGACTTTTGACTTTCTTAAAACCTTCCAGTACCTTTTTTATCTCCTCTTTCAACACATGGACTTCCAATTCTTCATTTGAAACCCAGTTGAAAAGCTTTGGGAAGAGCCTAATAACCCTCAACTATTCAACAATGTGTGACTCTTATAGTTGTTTGAAAATTATTTTAAACTGATTCTCGCATGTTGCTTCCAACTCTACAAAAGTACTAAGTTTTCTTCTATCCTAATGTTTTTTTGTGTGTGGTGTACCTATGAAAAAAAATAGTGTTGTTATCTCCATCTTATAGCTAGATGGCAGCTCTTTAGGCACCAAGTGGTTTATTCCAAGGCCAAAAGCCTATTTTGTGGTCCTCTAATGCCTTGAGTTCTAGGAGATCACTCTAATAAAATGTGGTCCAAAAGCCTCTTTTTGTGGTCCTCTAATGTGAACTTATTTTAAATTTCAACTTTGTCTCTTAGTATATCCTCCTTGGCTGAGCCTTTCTTCTCTTTGTCCCACTCCCTGATTGGCCTCTTTAACCTTTTCAAATTTGAATAAAACTACTCCATAGCAAAGGTACCTTCATCTGGGTCAAAAAGCTTCCAATTATTATAGAAAATCCTCCTGAAATCCTCATCTTTTAGTGAGGCAATTAATCTTGTAAGGTCATGGTGGTTTCTTATCCAATTGAAGGAGGGTGGCGTAGTGATCCGAGGATCCTCCCACTCCCACCCACATATAGTATCTATCAAGGTCCTCCACAAAATTTTCTACCATTAGAAACTTGTCCAGGTGGTTGGACACCCTGGCAGATCCACTCTGGCCATTCCTCCAAGTCGTCGACACCTAAATTGGTTCAATGTCCACCAACTTCAATTATTCAAACAAATGAAGAAATAATGGTGCTAGTGGATCTAGTCAAACTTCCTCACCCCACACCTCACTAATAGAATTAGTTAAGTTTAGATCACCCCCAACAATGAATTTGACTCTTTGAAGTGTCTTTGGAATCCTACTTCAACTAATTCAAATGCCAGGTTGTGTATTGGGTATGTAGTGGATGAGGTTAAGGAAGATAATATTGTTAAATTGGGATTTATGGAATTATAACTATGTAGGAAGTTTGAAATGTAAAATGTTTCGAGTGGACACTCCACCCATCATCAGGGACTCAAATTCCAAGTTAACATTATGAGGAACTATGAAAACCTGCACAATTTGAAGATAATATTGTTAAACAATAGTAGGAAGATGTGGAAATGTTGGTTGCAAAAGATAAATTTTAAGTCAACATAGAGAACCAGGAGGAAGCTTACATCCACAATCCTTTTATTCAGTATTATTTTTTAATGTTTTATAGATTTTGTTGAACCTTAGGTGTTTTATACTAGTAATAGCTTTTTCAAAATTCTCTGCAAAGGATTGTTTTGTTTCTCTAGACAGTAAGTTCCAAATTTTAGAGAAGTTTCAAAATATATTTTTAGGAAACTATCTTATTTTTTCATTATTACGCTAACTAGTGAAGTTGCAACAACTTTCTAATACAAAATATACCCATTATTTTTTTTACTTTGGAATAGATCCCGGGGAAACCAACTAGGCACTTCCCCTCATTTTGAGGATGGTAGCTGGGGTAAACTAGATTTTGTAGAAAGTTGAGGATGTTTCGATAGCTTTCTCATTTAACATCTCAACATGTCACTTGTGGGAATTGAACCTTGGTGGCGGGGGGGCGACACCACTCAACACTCAAGTAAAATAAATTTTAAAAACTTGTGTATGTGTGAGAACATCATTATGAAAAAATCGTTGAGATTCAACTTATCAAGCACTCACTCAAGAACGAGTTATCCACGCAATCATTAAGAAAGTCAAAAGACTTTAATTGTGAAACAAAGATCATAATTTACTAATTCACTAGCATTTTTTCCATGTAATTGACTAGTATTTTTTATAACTATAACTTGGTAGAAAAGTATAAACATATACTTTTGTCAATTGGGTTTATTTTGGGTGTTTGTGAGGAGTAGTGTTATCCTCCCACCCAGGTACAATTCCCACAAGTAACATGTTGAGCCGTTAACGAGTATATTGTTGTAATTGATTCAAGTTCTATTTTTGACTTGGCATTATGCCTTGAAGAATATAGGGCTTACACTAGGTACCATCGTTTGAATGAGGGGAAGTGCCTTAGGGTTTTCCTTGAGATATGTTACTTGGGAAAAAAACTTGTTTTCCAAAAATTTAAATCAATCAAATTTGAAGATAGAAAAAAAACAAGATAGCTACATTTACTAATGTTCTAGTAACAATTTTGAATCTAAAAGAAGTAGAACTTCACATCAAAGTGGAGCAACGAGATAATAAAATTGAAGGAGAAACACCAATGAGGGGAAGTGCTTGAGGGCTTTCCCCGAGATATGTTACTTGGCGAAAAAAACTGTTTTTTCCAAAAAAATAAATCAATGAGATTTAAAGATAAAAAAAACAGGATAACTAAATTAGTAATTTGCTAGTAAAAATTTTGCATCTAAAAGAAGTATAACTTCACTTCAAAGTGGAGCAAGAAGATACTATAATTAAAGGAGAATTACCCATCCTTACCTTGTTGAAAATGATAAATAGAAAAATATACAGTGAGAAAAAGATCATTAACAACAAGTGATGCATGGTAACTTAGTCCTCGTCGAGTGATGAACTAAGTTGCTATGCAGGCTTTGTAGAAATTAAATAAGATAATTCAAATTAAAATCAAAAGCTAGGTACATCAATATAAATGTAATAATAGTATTTTTTTTTAATATTTTTATTATATGAAAAAGATTTAGTGTTGATACATAAGTGCGAATTTTAATTTTTTAAAATAAAAAATCATTACTGCAGATTTTTCTTTTCTAAATTAATTATTTAACATTAAAAACATTGCCAACCGCGGTCATCATTGATAATTATTTCTTGTGAATTTTAAAGAAGACTTATCGCATATTGTATGTAAAGTAAGACATTGGAACTGTACTATAAAATGTAACATATAAATAACAAAAGTGGGTCATCAAAAAAGATACTCTTTTTTTTTAATGCTTCAAATAAAATCCTCCCCCACACAACTTCTCTTTTTTTTGTAGGTTTCGATGAAATGGCTGAAAAAATAATAAACTTTCAACAAATTTTATGTACCAAAAATTTCCTTGCAAATGGAGCTTCATTTATTTGCAAAATTTGACAAAGATTAATTACAAGCCCGAGTAAGCCTGACGGTTTGTTTAAACTTTCTTCACAAAGCCTTGAACCTCAATGTGACGGAGTTTCGATCGAAACTTAAAAAATGTTATGATTTGCGACCCCACCGACAGGCTATCATGTTAAAGTTCTCGACACTAGTATGCAACATTTGTTCAAAATCTTACAAAAATAATTTTGAAGTAATCATTGTACCATGTCAAATGCCTTTTGAGAGTTTAAAATGTTCCATTTAAGAGATTTTAATAAACCACATTAGATTTTGATCTACAAAACTCATTGTAAAACAACTGAAATTGAGTAGAAAATTTTCTAGTATATGTTGTGCTATATAAAATGTGCAAAGCAAGAGTTATCATATGTTAATTTTGTGGCCATCGTCTCCTTGTGTCACACCTTCCCAGATACTTTGAAACTAGCAATAGCATTATGAATAAAATAAACTCAATATATCTCTACTCGTCGGTGTGAAAGTAAAATTCTTCCATATGGCCAATGAGATTTGCATATTCAACCACATTTAATTATTTTTCCCACATGATTTATCATTCAAATTGCAAGAAAAATGTACATGGATATGGATGAATCATCAAACTGATCTTTAAAGCATTTTATCAAACATGGTTTTAAACTTCTGTGGTAGAAGCAAATTTATTGTACAATACATAATGACATCTCTCTGAAGAAGATATATCGATCAAGTTAACATAAAGTTAACTCATAGTGATTAGTTGTTGCATACTTCCGCGTTTAGAACATCACCCCCATCCTGCACATACAATATTGCAACATTAGGTTTAAACGAAATGAAAACAATTGAAGGCAAACAAAATTGGTTTTTATTTTGTTGGTTAACTTAGTACTCACATAAATAGAAGCTTTGATTAATGGACAACGATTATTTATAGGCTCAAAATCTTGTCAATGACAAGTTCCTTGCCTTGAAATCAATGTTCATCTAAATAGAATCTTTGATTAATGTGCAACAATTATCTACAGATCCGAAATCCTGCCAATGACAAGTTCCTTGCCTTGAGACTTGCACATTTTCATAAGGTTCAAGGTAGGGAAACTGTCACTTCAAGTGCATAAGGTTAAGGTTCGCCTGATTGATGTTCATGGTAGTAGAATGACATGAATCGTTAGGATCTTGATATTTTATCTGCGTTTGGGGATACTATAATTCCTTGATTTGTTTTTTGTATAGGCCTTTGACAAGACATGGTTCTTTTCCAATTGGCTTCAACTACTATATTTTGAAAAGAAGACTATAACATGTGAGAAATGCTAATGTAGTCTAAACTATAGAGTTCAATAAACAACATAATTTCATTAATATATTTTATTAAAATATTTTCATCTAAATTCTACCTTTATGAATTCTACAAATGACTTACTATTCCAACTTCCAAGCATATTTTGAGTTATGCAAAATGATTAGCGAGTGGAAATGAATTTTGATACCAATGATGTTGGGTTGTAACTTATGATTCAATCAAAGTTTATTCCTTAAGAGAATTCAAAACTAGAAATCCCTTTCAGTGAATTGAGTATTTATAAATTGGTTTCAAATCATGTCATTAACAATAGAAATGACATCTTATTTTAGTATTACTGGCCAGAACAGATGATGCCACCATTTCCCATGCCTCGTATAAATGAATAGAAAATGACACCAGATACTTTTACAATAAAAAAATATCATACAGTTCGTCATATCCAACATCAATCCACAAAATCTCCACACCAAATTTGTAGGTAGTTAGTCTATGAATTCAATCTATTGTCATGTGGAAACTACACAACTAATGTGGCATAGACATTAAAATATTTATAATCTGAGATTTTAGAATTTTATTTTCTCATCATTGATTAAACTAGAGTATGTTCAAGTAAATGCCATGAAAAAGGAATTAAATTGAAATTAGTTAAAGAGTGATTCTTGATGGCGCACATGTACATACATTGTTATAAGCGCGCATGATAGGGTTTGTAGTAAAAACATTTTAACACAAACTGGTAAAAACATTATTCAATAAAAAGGCGTGACTGAGGCCGCTGAATACAAAAGGAAGTGTTGGTAAGAGAGAAATACAACATGATATTACTATCTTTTACATTGATATAGATGCTAGTCCTATAGTGCTTATCAAGCTTTACTGAATCCAAAATATTTAGAGATCATAAACAATTTTCCGGACACAAAACATATATTTGCAAAATGACTGAAATTCCAGACTAAATTTCGGTTTTTATGACTTCTCCTGTTGATGGTGCCACAACCATGTTCAAATAAGGCAACACCATCTTCAAATTGTCCTCAGGTTGGTTGTGTTCTTCTTTTTCCTAGTTTTGGACATAAGACTCTAAGGATGACGCCCCTGCTTTCAATTGAATTTGTAAAGACTCTCCCTATCTACAGAGAAAGTTCACTTCATCCTGGAGTTGTTCGATGAGCGCTCTATGTTGGGCCATAGTTTCAAAATAAAAGGAAAGTGTCGAACTGTGAAAATCCACTTTGAGAGAGAGTCGGTGGGTGAAGGTAAAATTTTCCTCCATCAACTCATCATCTTCCAGCTCCCGATATTTCTGTGGCTCATTCCCATTTTCCATTATGAAAAATTGAGAGTAGGGGTCGAATTATATAATTGACAAATTCTCCATAGGACAGAAACCAACCAAACTTACCAAATCCAGACTAATATTAAATATCAAGCTTAGATTCCAGGAAGCAAGAGCAATGAGACGCTTCCCAAAGAACCCTATTTTTTAAAAAACAAATAAATTTGACGTAGACAAATATTCTAACTGAAACCCAACCGAAATGAAAAGGAGACCAGGAAGACTGAACAGAAATCAACCAAATATTTTTGTTGGGTGTCGAATGGAAGCATAGAGATAAATTCCCCTTCAGCAAGCCACTCAAAAACCATCGCCATAAGCCACCACAAAGTATTAGGAACTCACCAAAGACAAATAAACTCAGGGATGCCAGACTAATTGACAGAGTAACAACTACTATCTTTGTATTAATACCCTGCACTTCAGCCAAGTTGCTCCACTCGGAGCCAACCTCCAACCACATAAAAATAGGAAGATAAAAATGAGGTCCTCCGCCTAACCATTGGGAACCCAATTATTCACTCCACCAATGGATTTCAAAAACTCTCCAAATACAAGTCGAACCTTGAAATTCTTGATGAATTGACATATTTTCTACTTCTCTCTCCTTGATATTAACCTGCAGTGGCATTATCCTATCCTTAGTAGAACCTCAAGAAGCGGGGGTGCATGAATTCGAGCTTCTAATGATATTCCCACACACCAGAGGTCCTAACGAAGTTGTTGTGGCATGTACTATCCGATTCACCTCACTCACATTCATGATTGCAACCTTTTCTCCCGTCATCAAATCCATTATCACTGGAGATGGGTTGGAAATCCTAAGTACTTCCTACAATAAATTCCCACAGGGATAAGTACACATGAAGCAAAGAACCTCTTCGCTCAATTCCGATGATGAGACCATTGTTAAGTGCGACCTGCACATCCCCAAGATCCAAGATAAGGTGGTGGTACTGTCACTCCTACTGTTGGATTACTGAGAGGGGGGGTGAATCAGTAATAACGTAATTATAATC
>SNQJ01S0072293.1:68335-106376 GCA_010110895.2 Picea sitchensis
TGATTCAAAGTGCTATTTCTGTTGCTATTTCGTATATCATTTCTGTGTATTGTGAAGATTATGTTGGATATTTTACTGTTATTCTGTCATTTCTAGCATTTTGTTTCTATTCTGCATATTTTATATATCTGGTATCTTGCAGTCAGTGCTTCCAATGAATGTAATTATTCATGACATATAAGAAAAATCATTCCGTGGTTTTCTCCCGCTTTGGGTTTCCACGTAAAAATGTTGGTGTACTGTGCATGTGTATGATTGCTCATTTGTTCATTGTTTATTTACTCTGCAATTATTGGATGATAATGCTACACTGATATAACACTTGCATTATATGGTTGAAAAGGTTTAAATTTCTCTATTATGGATTCACCCCCCCTCTCAGTAATCCAACACTCACATTACTTCTTCTATCCACGACCTTCTTATAAACCATCTAAGTAATGCAAATTCATTTCATTGATAGTAGAAACTATAAACTATTGCAACAAATATAAAAAAATAGAAAGACTAGTGACAAGTGTCTTCCTTTGCCTTTGTGTGACTTGCCGATGAATCCATCTCCAGATAAGGGAAGGGAAACAACCCCAAGCCCTGGCTGGTGGACCGATAAAAAAAACTTGCAATGTAGATTAATGTCTATCATTTCAACCATGGTAGAGATAAATGAACTAAAACAAGTAGGTAGAGACGTCCCATATTTCAGTCTCTTAATTAATAGAGAGAATCCCAAGGCCCATCAAATACTTAGTGCAAACCATAATTATTAGAGAATAACAAAACAACAGAGCACCCAATAACTATTAATAATCTTTAACAATGGGATTAAAACATCTCCCTCCCCAGTAAAATGTGCTTATCCATGAGTACCCATGTTTTCCATTCCATTTTCCAACAATAATTTGATATCCCAGTCTACATCATATAAAACAGAAGGAGAATTAGAAGAAAACAATGACTCCATTATTGAAGGTCACCATGTGGGTGTCCCAATAATCTCTCGGAAAACACATATTTTAAATATGAACATATAAATGATAATTATTTTCCCATAAATGTTTCATTGTTTAAAAATTCAGGTCTGATATAATATGTAATGATATAGATAGTAAAAAAATCAATAGACATATTTAACCATAGCAACATATTGGTAATGGTCAAGAAAGTAAAAAAATCAACATCCATATTTAACCATATCAACATATTGGCGATGGTCAATTCATTCAAAAAATCAACAGGAATATTTAACCATAGTAACATCCTTGTACATACTCAAATTTGAAAACGTACCTCAAGAAAGCAATTTATTTATTTATTTTACATCAAAGTTCATTCAGTTCATCCAGAAATTCAGTGCATCACCCATAAATTAAGTTCTTCACCTCTACTAAAATAGAAATGTAGCCAATTAGAGTCATAGGCAGTTGGGGAAGGAAATATATTTCCATCCACGGAGTGAGGAGCCCTGTAATTAATCCCTCAAGTGGTTACTTACCCAGTTCCTCACTCAATATCCTATCGCTTGACACCACGCGGAACCAGAGACACCTCCACCCAAAAGAGAAATGCAACAACAATAATCTTAAGAGTCACAATAGAGACGACATCACCCTACTTAGATTCAAAACTAGAGACCACATGAAATAATCCTAAACCATGAGGGAACATTAAAAATTTGTAGAGACAACCACAACTATACTAAAAAAGGCATTCATTATGGTCTACTTGTACTGGAATTGAGATTGGAATTAGCAAAAATAATGCTAGAACAGTAGTTTTTTCTTCTCTAGTTATTGTTTAACTCGGTCAATCAGATCCCCTAGTGGTTATGATAACATTGGATAAGTAACCAATTCTTCATTTATAGTGGCCTTTTTCTTTGTTTTTGTCAATGCTCCTCCTATGGGGGAAACTGAAGCTTCAATGGGATATGGAACCTCCCCACCAATAGGATAAGGCTCTTTAACTATTTCTCCAGCCACTACTTATGCCTTTGCGAGTTTAACTCAATATTGATATGGATATGGAACTACATATGGGTATAAAAATACTACTTAAGCTGTGGGATATTATGTTTCCGCCCATGTGACATATCTATTGTTGGCTCTAAAATTGGCCATGGCACAATATGCAATTTGATCTACAACTGCTATTATCCTAGGTGGAATATTGAGCTAGTTGTACTTCGTTACCTTCGCTCTTGTGACATGTGCTTCTAGTTCTAAATCAAAATCACATATGGATATTCCACTCTCTAAGACCATACACATTGACGAAGCAAACCACTTGTTGAAAAAGAAGAATGAAAACCTATGGTATAGCACCGAATGCTCTTGCATCAAAGAACTTAATTTATTTCACCTCCTCATATTAATTTATTTCACTTACTAAGACATTAATGCATCCTAATAATGCAACGAAACCGAAGTTATCTCATGCAGTTGCAAACAGAAGCTCCAACCACCAAAGTAAATACAAGTACTATTATTGAAGTAAATGCAAGTATTATTATTGAAGTAAATGCAAGTACTGGTATTGAAAGTGTAGGATCCCTCTCATCGATTAGTTTAAATGTCTCTCTTGTTTTAATAAACATATATTGACTAATCATAGAATTTTTAAAATTGTTCTTACCATTTCTGAGTTTGTAATTCTTCACAAAATCATTAGGTCTTTTTTGTTTATTTTCCATAGAATGATCACACTCTTCAAATCAGAGAAAAGTTTGAAAACAAATAGTTAAATATTTATTACAACATTAATTTTTGGTGAGATAGCATGATGCTATCAATTTATTTATCTTCTTCATCACTCTCAACTCTATGATCAATTCCTTCCTTCCAGATTTCAAGCCCAAACAATTGGCTTTGATTGTGAGGTAGGAATTCCTTGAGCAAGACATTTAATCTATTCTAGCTCTTCTACTTTCAAATTCATCTATCAATTCGTTAAATCCTATTAATTTGTTCTTGATTTCTACTCTGTGACGCCATTTTCTAGTGCTAACAACATGTTCAAATTGACAAAGATTGCAAGCGACACTATAAGTTTGATGACCACCAACCATATGTAAATTTCAATACAACATCTTACTCATACACTTTATCAATGAATAAGAAAGAATATAGCAATAATAATATAGAATTCATTCTAATAATGATAAAATATAGCAATTAATGTTAATCTCACATCTTAGTATGAAGAAATATTTTCCTATCATATGCGTAGACCTAGCCGCTTACGTAACATCACTTAGACACTTAGAAAAGACCATTTTAAACTGTTATTATTTCTATTAAAATAATTGATACTTACTATAGAAATAGAAATGTGTCACATACAAGACTTTCAAAACTTCGTGCCAATAAAGTCTATGTTGTAGAGTTTGCAATAAGGTCTTAATGTTGATAGAACTCCACAGTAAAACAAAAATGCGACACATACAGGGCACTGGGAACTTCGTGCTAATAAATTCTAGATCATTGGCTTGGAAATAAGGTTTTATATCACTGACAAAAAATATTAAATTTTGATAAAAATCCGTCGTCGGGTATGGAAAACCACTAACAAATTATTAAATGCTGAGAAAACTCTATCATCGGGTATGCAATAAGACCTTCAATTTTATACCCAATTGAAATCAAGATAAACAATATTAATTTTATTATTTAATTAAAAAAATAGAGACTATAACCTGAAACCTTGGATAACTCAAAAAAATTTAAAAGTCAAAGTGAACTAAGATATGGTCAGTGATGAAATCATCGCTATAGTCCCTTCAGTAGGGACTAATAAGGAAGAAGGACGAAATTCTGCTATCGCTCCTTTTCCCTGCAATTTTTAGGTTGGCTAAGCAAGATGGACACGTGGAAAAACATAGATCGACATAGGGGGATTGAAATGAGGCGAGGAAGGAACATAATCAATAAATCGTTATATGTTATGGATATGTGGAAAAATCTAGGTTGAAAAAGTGGGATCTTAAAATGTATTTGATAGGTATACATAATGTACTTGGGTTCATTTACTTTTTTGGATTAATAAAAATAACACATGGTAATGAGAAATAAAGAATGAACACATTTTTGACAACTAGACATACCAACAAATGAAAGAAATGAGATGAACAATTCAATAGCAGGGGAGAGGAAACTAAGTGACACTCTTTCCAATTATAAATATGGTCTGAAAACATTTGGGGGTGGGGCACCGGTAAAGATTTTGCAATGGATAATGGTGGAGATACCAGTAGAGGTCTGATCATTCGTGGGGTTCCCATAAAATAGATGAAAATCTTTTATGAAGTTGAATTTTTGTGGGGTGGAAGGATTAGGGAAGCCATCAAAATTTATTGAGTTGTTTGATCTCTCTCATATGACCACTCTTAACTTTTGAATATTTTTGTTTTGGACTATGACCTAAAAGGAGGCATCCCATGATGAAGTTTGAGCCATCAATTCTTCCCCATATCGCTTCTCCTATTTCCCATGGTTTAGCAGTATTCACATTAATGTTTGATGAGCCCCTCCAAAGAAAGTCTTCATGTGAGGGTTTTGTTGGAAATTTATTTAGGTAGGTGATTTTTCTCATTGGTCTTTAATATTTAATGGTGGTAGTTCATCAAGAAAATTGGGATTTTTTGATAAGTCAAGCCTATGCTTCTTTATGAGTGGTTCATGTGAGGTTTTGATTTTGGTATGTAGAGTAATGGGGAAAGAACTTTTAATTTACACCAATTTTAGGGAATGTGAGATTATTATTCTCCTCACGAAGAAGAAAAGAGGATAAATCAAAAGAAGGGGTAATGAGAAAAAATAGAAGAATAAGGGAAGAATAAGAAGAATGGAGTATAGAAGAAAAGAAGGAATGGGAAGAGCAAAAACTTGGAAACAACCATTCAACAAAAGAGACCCTAGGATATATTTTATGTTTATTTTGATATATTTTCAACCATTGTAATCCTAGCTAAGACTAAGACCAACAAACACTCCCTTTTAGTATTTAGAATAAATTATTAGTTATTTATAGTGGTGCTTTAAGCACATCGAGGCAAATATTTATAAATTCATACATCTAAAGTTTAATTTATATAAACTATTGGTTCTGCAAATCCAAAATTCTCCCTTATGTATGCTTGAGACCTAAAATTATGTGTGCTTACATTTGATAGTTGTGTGCTCTATGTGAATTCAGTATTGGAATCCCTAATGGATATTGTTGGTTCATGGAATAAATTAATACATTAGTTTGGTATCAGAGTAGGTTAACACATGCTCATGAATTAAAGAACAATTCCAACCAAGGAATTTGTTGGATAGAATTGTATTAGGGATAACTGTAGAAGAAAGAAATAGTATGGCGCACAAAAGGGGAGCGAGAATACTATTATGGGGCATAGGGAAACATAGAGGAGATAAAAATGAAATCATCCAAATGTTGAGGGCCATGTTAGGCAATATGGATTCCATGGAGGTAGCTTAGAGAAGAGGCATTGTAATTGTTGATAATTTGGTTGTCATTGATGTCAACCCTTGAAGAAGCACCAAAGGTATTGTTATGGGACCCAAAGTTAGTTGAGGAATATGGACATGAAGGATAGAGTAAATGCAATAAAGACCCTCATAGATGGATAGTAATCGTTAGGTCATTTTCGATGATATGTGTAATGCCACGTAGTTCCTCACGGTTAGGGAGATATGACTTTATCAAGTTGTAAGCTCCAAAGAAGTGGTCAAGAAGCCCCTAGTTGGTTACAAGTCTTTAATGAAAGGTTAAAGTTGTTGTAACGAGAAAAATATAGAAGACCTAAATTAAGGAGAGGATTTACCTAGAACAATTATAAATATACCTCAAGGAGTCATTCACAAGTACACTCACACATTCATTCATTGATTATCTATCTTGTGAACTAGTGATCTTTCTGCTAAGGTTGTGACGGTATTTTTCTAAGAAAGGTCGAAGGTAAAAGTCTCGAAGTTGCCGAAAACATGAGTAACCCTAGTTTATGGGGTATCTGTGGGTTACAAGTCAGAAGGGAATGGATGTATGTGGGATATAGTGGAGAAACGTGCATATATCCATGGGTAGTAGAGGAGGAAGTCACGGATCTGTGAAAATCTCATGAAAGATTGAGTAAATGTTGGTACCAGGTCCCTGAAGCCTAAAGGAAGTTTAGAGATTAGCATCTCATAGTTTCAAATCAATACAGAGGTATTGGTATGGTTGTATACTTGTTTTGATAGTTACCTTTTATCATGATATGGTGTATGCTTGAGGCACACTTGGTATGGTTGGTTTGGTATTTGGATATGGTATATCTTGGTTACTTGACTGAGTTAGGAGCACTCTTATATCTAGTTCAGTATATGACATGCATGAGGTACATGCATTGGTTCTTTGAGATACTTCATTGATGATATGGTATAGATTTATACATGATTGATGCTATGGTATATGGTACAAGTTGTATTCATGGTTGATGTTATGGTTTATGATTGATTCATGTTATAGTTCACATGTTGGTACACAGTTGATGCATGGTATGGTACATGCACACAGGTTGGATACAATGACAGGTTGAAGTGACAATGATAGTGTAGTTCCAATGATTGTGGTAGTGACAGTTGGTGTACACTTATATTTCAGGGCAGTGGGATGGGGAAATGATTGGTGGTTGTAGACACCTTTTGATTGGAGCCAGAGAACTCAGGGGGTTGTAACCTCCTTCTGGTTGGAGCCAAAGAATTCATGGAGTTGTAGCTTCCTTCAGGTTGGAGCTTGAGAATAGGGGTTTGGAACCTCCTTCCAATTGTAGCTAGAGAATGAAGAAGTTGTTTCTTCCAATGAATGTATTCTTTTGATATATGAGAAAATAATTCAATGGTTTTCTCCCATTTGGGTTTCCACATAAATTATGGTGTATTGTGTATCTATTGTGATGTGATGTTTCTTATGATTATACTGTTGATGATATACTTAATGCTAATGATAAATTGTTGAATATTGTTGAAAAATATATTGTGGTTAAAAGAATATAATTGCTCATTACTAATTCACCCCCCTCTTAGTAATCCACGATTGGTATCAAAGTAGGTCCTTGAAGAAGTAGTCTAACCAATGGAAGGAGATCATGGAGTATGCTAAGATTGGGGTACCACAATTTGATGGCGTCAACTATTCCTTCTGGAGAAAAATAATGAAGAAATATATGCAAGAACAAGGATTCGATGTTTGGTGGTAAGTAGTATATGGATACAAAGCAATAACCACTCCCTCCACGGATAGAGATGGAAAGAAACTTGAAGAAAATGATTCAAAGACTAGAAACGCTATCGATAATGGTGTGACTCAATCAATACATACCAAGAGTTTACACTATGAATCCGAAAAAGAAATGTGGGACAAACTGAAGACTATCTACGAAGGGGATGAGAAATTTAAGGAAGCTAAACTTCATATTTTTAGAGCCAAGTTTGAACAATTGAAGATGAATGAAGATGAAAACATAGCAGCTTACTTTCTATGATTTGATGAAATAGTAAACTGTATCAAAGGGTTGGGAGATGAGATAAAGGAACAGGTCATTGTTAAAAAGGCATTAAGATCTTTACCAATGAGATTTGATTCAAAAATTTCAGCTCTAGAAGAAAGAGTGGACCTAGCTACAATGACCATGGATGAATTGCATGGGATACTCATAGCTTATGAGATGAGGACAGAGAAAAACAATCCAGTCAGTAAGGAAGAAACTTTCAAGGCATCCAAGAAAACAAAGAAGAAAGATAAACAAAATCCAAAGTTAGATTGTAGTTGCAATGATGATTCATAGGAAGATGAAGAGGTGGCAAACTTTGTAAGAAAGATGAAAAGAGGAACCGTCAAATACAAAGGTATTCTTCCATTGAAATGTTATAATTTTGATGGTGTTGGTAATTTTGATAATAAATGTCCCTATAAAAATAAGGAAAGTAATGAATAAGTTGAATCTAAAAAGAAAAGAATATCCAAAAGGGTATAAGAAACAAAAATAATTTTTTCAAGAAAAGTATAGGCACCAAGGAAGGCAGTTCATCAAACGAAGACAAAGACAACAAAAATGATAAAGAGAGGGTAATTTTTATGGCGGTAGAAGACTTTGACGAAGAAGGATCCGAAGAATAATGTGAAGAGGTGGAAGTTGGTTACATAGAAAAATTGATGTGTGTTATAGAAGCTCTAAAGAGGGAAAAGAAGAAAAACAAGCCACTACAGGAAGAACTAAAGAAGAAAGAAGAATATTAGAATTCCAACTCCAAATAAGTTGAGTAGACGATGGCGAAGATAAAAATCCAGGTAGAAGAAGACAAGAAAATTGAAGAAGCACTCAGAGGACGGTTACATGAAAAGGATAGGATTATTGAAGGGCTAGAAGCAGAGATAGTCACTGTAAGGAAATATCTTCAGAAGAAGGACATGCAAAAAAAAAACACCAAGATATTAGATAATATCATTAACTATCAATAACCTTACCATGAAATATCTTGATTAGGATACAACCAAGTGCAGACAGAGAAAGGTTCAAGCTCCAAAACGACATAGAAAGAAGCAAAACCAAGAAGCTATGCAGAATCCATCAGAGGTCCCACTAAGAAAGAAGAATACATGAAGACTCAAGGAGAATATTATAGAGACATTGCACCACCTAGAATATTCAGAAGTCATCACTAGAAGAAGCTAACTATAGAAATACCTCAAGAAAAAGAAGGATTCAGAAGATCAACACCATTCAAAAGATCTTTCACTCCCAGGTATAAAACTATTTTTCTTGGTTCATGTTATTCATGTAATAATTTTGGGCACAAAGCTGTGAATTGTAGATCCAATACCAAGAACATAAGAAACTATGAAGGATATACAAGAAATAGTTATCCAATAAGATCTCATGAAGCATAGAATAGAAGCTATAATATATTTGTATCATTGAGTGATGTGGTAGAATGCTACAAGTACAACAACTTTGGACATATGGCTAAAGATTGCAGACTCAATATTCCTCCTAGGGATTCTTACAGGGATGATTTTAGGGGCTAAATTTCGCTCATGGGCTAATTTTCCATAGTTTTTCCAAAAACAAAATTCGTTATTTTAAAAATGATTCGCCTAAATTCTATAGGATAAAATTATTTTACCTTAAAAATCACCAAAAATTTATAAAAACTATATAAAATACTTAGAAATTTGAATATTTTAAAAAAATATCGCCAAACATTTATAGTTGACATATGAAGGATTAGTAATATTTGCCAAGGTTTCTACATTTTAAAATAAATTTCCATCCTTAAAATCATCCTTGCTAGGGAACCAAAGAAGAATATCAACACACATAAGAAGGAACCACAAAGGATATGGATAAGAAAGGAAGATCAATTCAACACTAAAGAATGAAACCTCGCTCTACAATCTCAACACAAGAAACGTGGATGGTTTGATGACAATGGATGATCAAAGCATATGACAGGTGATAAAGATAGGTTTCTAACATTTAAGAAGGAAAGATATAAATTAGTTTCATTTGGGAATGAAAACTCAGCCAGAATTATTGGAAAAGGCACAGTCAAGCTCGGAAGTAAGTGTAATGTCCCCCACCTCTTGATGAATAGGTTTGGAAAGACTCAGTAGTCTAGTCATCCCCACTAGACTATAGTCTCATGTAGCATGGGGAAAAGTCAGCTAAACCCAATGTTATAATTTGAAGTTGACTTGAAAAGGTAAAAAGTAACTCACTAGAGGATTAGAGTGCTTGAGGTTTAGTTAAGGTTTGAACCTAGGTGTTAACTTAACTCAAAACAGGAATAGAAAGGGGTATAAAGGAAAGCCTAGGGTGCACCTCTCATTCATCATGGATTTTTTTGCATTTTGTTATTGGGCTCTTGAGCACATAGTTTTGAGGGTTTTGAGAATACAAACCCTAGAGAACAACTCAGTGGTGAAAGATTATGTCCATATTGTTCCAAGATTGGTCTCGAATATGCAATACTTATCCCACACCATTATATAGCATTCACATGTTCCATCACTCATCCAAGAGAGTAGCAGGACGTACCATTGAGGGTTTCCAGCAACAGGGGTGCATCATTCTTGGGAGAGGAGTTCAATCGAGAGGTATGAGAGGGATTTTGGATATTTGAGCAATTGGGTTTCTTTACAGGCACCTGATCTATCATTCCAGTTATTTTGGAGAGAGTTACTCCTCCTAGTTGATTTATTGGAGCATTGAGTCAATTTGGAGAGAAGGAGTGTGATATTAAGATTCAGATATGCCTAGTTTGGAGGGGTTATAATTCATATATTTTCCCGAGACTTCACCTGGTGCCTTGCAGTGGCCCAATCTATCTTTCTATGAAGTTTTAGGGTATTTGGATGGTTCAATCATCAGGGTTGAAATATTGAGCTTGAAAGTCTTCAGGAGGGTGCAATCTTGATTGAGGATTCAATAGTTTGGAGGTGAGGATCTTGGCATCTGGGCTGGAGACTTCAAGGAGGGATTCTACTTGGCCCAATATATCTTTCTGTGGAGTTTAATGTTATTTGGTGGTCTCCTTCAGCTAGGACGAAACAATGGGTCTTCACATCCATCCAAGAGAGCGTATCTGTAGCTAGGGGGTTTGGACTTGACCCTAGATTCTTCTTGTATTGTTCTTCATTGTATATCCAACCTTGGGGGCTTGCATCTTCTTACCGGGAGAATTTTTTAGCAGCTCATATCTTATCTATTGTATCTATCTAATGTTATTCCATATCTGCATCCCTCTTGTATCAAGTTCTTGCTTATTACATCAATAAAGGTCAGATCTTATTGTTGGTTCCATATCTTTTGTTATCTTGTATCTTCATTTCTTGTCTTCAGATCTAAGCTCAAATAATTGAACTATAAACCCTAAGGCCGAAACTTAAGAGGCCAACCTGAAAATAAACATACACAAACAAACAAATCAGTGGTCATTTAGTGTTCCAAGCGAAAAAATTGGCTTGGGAACATTACAGTGGTACCAGAGCTCTGATCCTCCCATCATGTGAGGATTAGCACATGTAGAAGTTTAGTGGAATTTATATGGGCAGGAGAAGGAAACAGAAAGGTGAGGCAGAGGCCAAAATGGAGGGGTCAGGTGAGGACAGTGAGCCACATATGATAGCAAGGATTGCTAGGGACTTACAATGCTCCATAGAAGTATCACAGAGTGACCTAGTTCATCACCTGTAGGAGAGAGAGGAGGAAACATGTAGGGGACAGGCCAAAATATGAGAGACCTTGAAAAAGGTAGGTGACAGCCAAGAGATGATATAAAATATTTTGATGCAGATGACTCATGGAGGTAAGGGTCCTGAAACATATAACAATAGAGAGACTAGTGAATCTCATGGAGGGTATAGACCTCAACAAGAGCACATTACCCACTATCAAATTGAGGGACACAGTCATGGAAAAGGTGCACCACAGGGACAGACACACAACAGGACCACCCATAGGCCCTATATTTCTTCATTCTTGGAGGATCATCCACAACCAAGCTACCAAGACGAATTTGATGACAACTTTGATCAGTATGTTCGGGAGTACAACTCACTAAGCCTACCATTCCAAAGACAAATCACCTTGTATCATTATTTTGGACTTAAATTCAGGGGGAAAACTTAGAGGCTGTACCACAAGGGAAACTATGAGTTAGAGCACAGGGTTGGGAATATGGAGATCCCCTACTTTGATGGTTCGGTCAAGTGACTGCACAGGCATGGGTACAAAAATTAGACACTTACCTGCAGCTTAACCCTATGAGGGAGATGGATGTCATCAAGTTTTCCACCATGTACTTAGAGGGAAAATCTCATGACTGGTGGTACCATGGGTTAACTACACTTGGCCACAATTAGATAGTGGCATACACAGTGTTTACACAGAGGCTCATTGACATATTTGACCAGGGGGATCCAAAAATCCATTTCAGGGAACTCACACAACTCAGATAGATAGGATCACCGGAGGTTTATATTGACGATTTTAAGAGGCTAGAGGTCATGGTATAGGACGTGTCATAGTCTAGATTCATGATGCTTTTCACATAGGGTTTTATGGAACCCTTAAAGGGTTGGGTTAAGGATTTCAAGCGTAACAACTTGCAGGATGCTATATGGAGGACGAGAGATCTAGGTCTAGCAACCAAATCTAATTTTATGCCTAGAACACCTCTAAACACTGGAGGAAGATACCAAATACCTCCAATGAACCTAGGAGGAAGGGACCCAAGGGGGTTTGACAGGGGAAGAGGTAGGATGAATGAGAACACTAGAAGAGAACTGAGAAGAAAGAAATTATGCTACACATGCAAGAAGTCGTGGGACCCATCACACAAGTGTATGGGTCATGGTAAGGCTCATTACATTGAGGTGACATCGGATAATGAGGAGGATGAGGATTTCAGCCACATCCAGAACATAGAAGCAGACAACATCGAAACTGTAGAAGAGGAGGCTATAGGTCATGGCAGTGCAACAAAGGAGAAATATATATTATCATCAATCAATGGGGTACCCAAGTACAACACCTTCAGGATGAGAGGAGTATTGCAGGGGAAAAGGGTTTCGATTCTCATTGATGGGGGTGCTTCTCACAAATTCATTGACTCAACACTGCTACAGAGGAGGCACATACCCACAGTTGAATTTGAAGGATTCAAAGTGGAGGTAGTAGGAGGAAGCACCATGCCTTGTAACAGGTATATTCCAGGGATGAAGCTTACACTGGGTAGGCATGAGTTAGCACAATACTTCTATGTGATGGAACTCCATGATACAAACATCATCCTTGTAGTTCAATGGCTTAGTACGTTGGGACCTATCACCACCAACTACAAGACTATGGAGATTTCTTTCATAGAGGAGGGTTGGAGAAAGGTAGTTCTTAGGGGCATGTCGAGAAACACGGACAAAGTAGTTACAAAAAAATGTATGGAGGCCATTTTCAGAAGAGAGGAGATTGTATATGTTGCAGAGTGTAAGATTTTGACATGTGTGTACAAGAAAGGGAAGTTTCACTATGCACCAGAGATTCAGAGGATCATTGACAAACATAGTAAGGTGTTTGGACCCATTCGACCTAGAGTGCCACCAGATAGGGGGTTTGAGCATATCATAGATTTGGAAGACGCGGAAAAACCAGTCATGACCACTCCCTACAGACACCCAAATAAGTACAAAGATGATATAGAGAAGGCCATCAAAGAACTGTTAGACATGGGTCACATTAGACCAAGTTCCATCCCTTTTTCATCTTTAGTGGTACTGGTCAAGAAGAAGGATGGAACCATGTGCATGTGCATTGATTTCAAGGCATTAAACAAGAAAACTATTAAAAATTGGTATCCCATTATGAGGATTGATGAGTTATTGGACAAGCTCCATGGGGTTGTTTACTTCACCAAGATTGACTTGTGCTCTAGTTATCATTAGATCAAGATGAGGGAGCAGGACATCCCCAAAACTACCTTCAGGTGTCACTACGACCACTATGAATTCCTAGTGATTCCCTTTGGTTTTACCAATTCCCCAGCCACATTTCAGTCTTGCATGAATCACGTCTTCAACAAGTAGTTGAGGAAGAACCTTCTTTTATTTTTTGATGACTTGTTGATCTATAACAAGACTTGGGAGGAGCATATTCAACATATGGAATAGATTTTAACTATCATGGAGGACCAAATCCTTGTATGCCAAGGAGTCCAAATGTGAATTTGGAATGAAAGAGGTCCTTTACTTAGGGCACATCATTGGATTAAAGGGGGTACAGGTACACCAGGAGAATATGCAAGCGATACTTGACTGGCCCACACCTAAGACTCTTACAGATTTGAGGGTATTTCTTGGCATTTGCAGTTATTACAGGACGTTCATCAAGGGGTTCTCACAACATTGTGCACCCTTGACCGATTTGACAAGATGAAAAAGGTAATGAGCACATGCCCAGTTTTAGCCTTGCCAGATTTTGGCCAACCCTTCATATTGGAGTGTGATGCATCCGAAGAGGGAATTGGGGCCATACTGATGAAGAATAGGCATCCCCTTGCCTATGAGAGCCGAAAATTGAGGGGAATTGAGCTTATTTACACTATCTATGATAAATAAATGTTGGCCCTCATGCATTCCTTAGCCAAATTCAAGCAATACTTGGTCAGAGCAATATTTGTAGTGAGATTAGATTACAACAGCCTTACGTACTTCTTGGAACAAAAGGAATTGAATGAGAGGAATCAAAAGTGGGTTAGCAATATACAAGCCTATGATTTTGACATTGAATTTGTCAAGGGGAAGAATAACATAGTGGTAGATGCTCTATCTAAAAGGCCATTAGTTTATGCTATGACTGATATCTTAGTTGACTGGAAGGCCCACCTCTTGGTAGAATACTCCAAAAACCAGTTCGCTTGTTAGTTGATGGATGGGAAGATACATGATGAAAACTTCAGAGTCATAGATGACATCATCTACTACAAGAGCCGATTTTTCTTGGTTCCTGAGCCAACCTTCAAGGCCAAGATACTACAGGCATGAGATGACTCACCAGTGGCAGGGCACCAAGGCATCGTTAAAACATATAGACATGTACGGGAAATGTTTTCATGGAGGAGTCTCAAAGAAGATGTAGTGTGCCACATCAAAGAGTGCACTACCTACTAGGAAAACAAGGATGAACATACCCATCTAGTAGCACTATTAAAACCTTTACCCATTCCAGAGCACAAATGGGAAAGCATTTCCATGGATTTCATCACGGGATTGCCAAGGGCACAGTGGAAGGACTATATTTTCATGGTGGTGTACAGGTTAACTAAGTTTTCACACTTCTTCTCCATTGCCACATAATTCGGTGCAACACATGTTGTAGAGTTTTTTTCAGGGAGATCTTCAGGCTACATGGGTCACCCAAGACCATTGTTAGTGACAGGGATAGCTGATTCATGAGCTCCTTTTGGCAGGATCTATTCAGGTTGGTTGGTACATATTTGACCCCTAGCACCAACTACCATCCTCAGACTGATGGGAAAACCAAAATATTCAACAAGTGGGTGGAAGGCTACCTCAAAAATTATGTAACAGGACAAAAGAAGGCATGGGTTAGGTGGCTACACTGAGGGGAATGTTGTTACAACACCACTCATCATATGTCCATTGGTATGACTCCTTTTAGGGCCTTGTACGATTATGATCCTCTCTTATTTGTAGAGATTTCCTTCAGTGATAGTAGAGATCCTATGGTGCAGGATTGGGTGCAGCAGAGCCGAGACATACTCAGGGAATTGAAACACCATCTGTAGAGGGCACATAATCAACAAACGGTCTAGGCAGACAAACATAGGGTAGAGCATACATTTTAGGTTGGTGAATTGGTCTACTTAAGGATCCAACCATACCGACAGGCTTCTATCAAAATCAGTGGAGCAGAGAAGCTCCAACCTCGATTTTTTGGACCCTACAAGATCAACAGGAAGGTAGGGTTCGTGGCTTATGAGCTTGAGCTTCTAGAGGGCAGTAAGATTCACAATGTCTTCCATGCGTCATGCTTAAAGAGGGTCATTGGCCAACACATCACACCACTTGAGGTACCACCACCCTTGGATGAAGAGGGTCAGTTGGTACTAATGCTGGAGGAAATACTGGAGGTTCGGGAGAAGAAACTCCAGAGGAGAAGCATCAAGGAATACTTAATCAAATGGAAGGATTTTCCTATTGAGTATGCTACATGGGAGAGTGAACATGTGACACAAGAGACATGCTCAAAATTTCTTGTGGTCAATCAATTTCTAGTAGGGGTGATTGTAATGTCCCCCACCTCTTGATGAAGAGGTTTGGAGAGACTTAGTAGTCTATTCATCCCCACTAGACTATAGTTTCATGTAGCATGGGGACAAGTTAGCTAAACCCAATGTTATAATTTGAAGTTGACTTGAAAAGGTAAAAAGTAACTCACTAGTGGATTAGAGCGCTTTAGGTTGAGTTAAGGGTTGAACCCAGGGGTTAAATTAACTCAACAGAGGAATAGAAAGAGGTATAAGGGAAATTCTAGGGTGCACCTCTCATTCATCTTGGATTTTTATGCATTTTTCTATTGGGATCTTGAGCACATAGTTTTGAGGGTTTTGAGAATACAAATCGTAGAGAACAACTCAGTGGTGAAAGATTCCACCCATCTTGTTCCAAGCTTGGTATCAGGGATGAAATACTTCTCCCACACCATTCTACAAAATTCACAGGTTCCATCAGTCATCTAGGAGAGAAGCAGGCCATACCCTTGAGGGTTTCCAGCAAGGGGGACGCATCATTCTTGGGAGAGGAGTTTGATCCAAAGGTCTGAGAGGGATTTTGGAGATTTGAGAAATTGGGTTCTCTTTGGAGGCACCTGATCTATAATTCCAGTTCTTTTGGAGAGAGTTACTCCTCCTAGTTGATTTATTGGAGCATTGAGTCGATTTGGAGAGAAGGAGGGCGATATTGAGATTCATATCTTTCCAGTTTTGAGGGGTTATACTTTAGATCTATTCCTGAGACTTCAACTAGTACCTTGCAGTGGACCGATCTATCTTTATATGAATTTTTGGGGTATTTGTATGGTTCAATCATCAGGGTTGGAATATTGAGCTTGATAGTATTTAGGAGGGCACAATATTGATTGAGGATTCAACAGTTTGGAGGAGCAGATCTTGGCATCTGAGATTGAGACTTCAAGAAGGGATTCTACTTGGCTCGATAGTTATTTCTGTGGAGTTTAATTCTATTTGGTGGTCTTCTTCAACTAGTTCGAAACACTGGGTCTTCACAACCATCCAGGAGAGCGTATCTGCAGCCAGGGGGGTTTGGGCTTGACCATGGATTCTTCTTGTATTGTTCTTCATTTTATATCTAGCCTTGGGGGCTTGCATCTTCTTGCCGGGAGCATTTTTTAGCAGCTCATATCTTATCTATTGGAGCTATCTGATGTTATTCTAGATCTTCATCCCTCTTGTATCAGGTTCTTTCTTATTACATCAACAAAGGTTAGATCTTATTGTTGGTTCCATATCTTGTGTTATCTTGTATATTCATTTCTTATGTTCAAATATAATCTTAAATAACTGAAATATAAACCCTAAGGATGAAACTTAAGAGGCCAACTTGCAAATAAACATACACGAACAAGCAAATCAATGGTCAGTTAGTGTTCCAAGTGAAAAAAAATTGGCTTGGGAACATTACAGTAAGGATGCCACGAAAGAAAATTCTTTAATGGTAGAAGACATGAAACACAATATGCTAAGTGTAATTAAAATGTGTGATCAAGGACATGGACTTGTGTTTGACTCAAATAAGTGTGAGATAAGGAAAGAAGAATTAGGAAAGTTGGTGGCTACAACTGTAACAACTCCAAGCAACATATATGTTCTAAATGAAATCGGAAGGGAAAGATGTTTCTTAGGGAATGATGATGAAAGTTGTCTTTGGAACAGAAGAATGGGTCACATAAATTTTGATAATATTGTCAAAGACAACAAAAGGGAAGCTGTAAGAGAAATGCTTGAGATCTCAAAGCCAACAAATATTCTATGCAAGCATTGTCTATAGGGAAAAGAAACCAAGACCAAGTTCAAATCAAAGGAATATTCCACAAAAAAATCATTGGAGATTGTACATATTGATCTATTTGGACCAACAAGAATGAAAGGATTGAAAGGTGATCAATATTTCATGCTATTGTTTGATGAATACACAAGAATGAGTATAATTTTCTTTCTAAATAATAATTCAGAGGCATTCAAAAACATCAATACCTACAAAGAGATGTTTGAAATTGAGACAGATTTGAAAATCAAGTGCTTGAGCTTAGACAATGGAGGAGAATTTACATCAAAGGAGGTCATTGAATTCTTCAACGAGCATTGGATAAAGAGGAAATCCTTAGTAGCTAGGACACCTCATCTAAATTGATTTGTTGAAAGGAAGAACATACTAGTACAGGAAATGGCCAAAACCATGTTAATGGATTTCAGGTTGATAGACGTCTTTTGGGTACAAGCAGCGCATACAAAAATTCACATTTAGAATAGAGGGAAGCTCAAAAATAATAGTGATAAGACTCCATACGATCTATGGAAATGAATACCAGCAAATAAGAATCACTTCAGAGTATTCGGAAGAAAATGCTACATCAAAAGAGAAGATGAAAGAATTGGCAAATTTGATTCTTGAGTTGATAAAGGCATACTGGTTGGGTACTCAAGCAAAAGGAAAACATACTAATGTTTCAATCTAAGACTCAACAGAATAGTATAAATCATCAATGTAACGATTGATGAGACAGATGGATAAAAGATAAAAGAAAGAAGCAAAGATTCAATGGAACAAGATCATGAAGAAGAATTGAAAGAAGAAGAAGTAGATGAAGAATCATATGAAGAATATGAGAAGATAGAAGAAAAGGAAGAACAAAAAGATCTTCAGGTACCTCCAAAGACACCTAGAAGAAGAGTGTAGAAAATTCATCCACCAGAATAGATCATTGGAAATAAAGATGTAGGAGTTGAAACCAGAAAAAGAATCCATTCACCAGAACAATGACATCTAGCACCACTATCTACTATTGAGTTGAGCAGTTTTGAAGAAGACAACAAGGATGAACACTAGATCAAATATATGCATCAAGAAGTAGATCAGATAGATAAGAATGACACATGGGAACTGGTTCCAAGGCTGAAGAACAAGAACGTCATTGGTACAAAGTGGGTCTTTAGAAACAAGTTGAACGAGGATGAACAAGTTACCAGAAACACAACAAGATTGGTATGCAAAGGATACTCTCAAGTTGAAGGTACATATTTTGAAGAAGATTTTTCCCCAATTTCCAATATGGAAGCAATCATATTGATCTTATCCTATGATTTTTCAAAGAGAATCAAGGTCTATCGGATCTATATAAATTCATCCTTTCTAAATGGAGAATTATAAGAAGAAGTATACATTGAACAACCTGGAGGGTTCATGTTATCATAAAATGAATATTGCATTTGCAAGTTAAAGAAATAATTATATAGACTCAAACAGAACCCAAGAGTGTGGTATTCGAGACTAGCAGATACCTACAATAGCAAGGGTTCAAGAAAGGAAATGTACACAACAAATTCTACATAAACGTAAATCAAGATAATATTTTGATTCATGATAATTGAATTTTATGTTGATGATATTATCTTTGGAAGTGATGATGACATGATGAGTCCGAAATTTTCCAAAGACATGCATAATGAATTCAAGATGTCTTTACTTGGAGTTTTGTATTTCTTTTTGGGTCTCCAGATATGTCAGAGCAACAAAGGTATCTTTATCTCTCGGACCAAGTATATCAGAGAAATGTTGAATAAGTTTGGAATGATAGATTGCAAACTAGTTAGTACTCCTATGCAGACCATTTGTAAGTCAAGTAAGGATGATGATTCTAAAGATGTAGATCAGAGATAGTATAGAGCAATGATTGGCAGATTACTCTATGTAATAGCTTCCAAACTAGATGTGATGTAGGCAATTGGATAGGTTGCAAGGTTTCAAGCAACACCAAAGAAATCACATGTTATGACAGTAAAGACGATATTCAGATACCTCAAAGGCACATAAGAGTTTGGATTATGGTATCCAAAAGGGAAGGATCTATCTCTTGTCGCTTACATAGATGCAGATTGGGAAAGTTCTATTGATGATAGAAGAAGTACAAGTGGAGCATATTTATACTTGGGTGAGTGTCTAGTATCATGGTTAAGAAATAAATAGTCATCAGTACCTTTGTCTACAACAGAAGTAGAACGCATTGCAACAATGGCTTGGTGTACTCAGGTTCTTTGGATGAAGCAGACCTAATAGGATATACACGTAAATTGTGATGATCCCATTTCAATACTTTGTGACAACACCAACACCATAAATATATCAAGACTCCAGTGATGCATCCTAAGATGAAGCACATTCCGATCAAGTATCACTTTCAACAGGAACATGCTATAGAGAAGAACATCAAGTTATAGTATGTCGGAACAAAAGAGAAAAGTGCAGATATATTCACCAAACTGTTTGCAAGGGAAAATTTTGACTATCTGCAATAGAATCTTGGAGTATTTTATGCCCCACAGTGATTCACACGGCATCAAGCTTAACAAGACAGGGGGAGAGAAATATAAGTCTTGAATAAGTTAAAGTAAATAACCTTTTTGAATACTTTTCATATACATTAAAGAGTTACAGGAGGAAGCACCATGAAGAGAAAGGGTAGTAGAGATAATAGAGGCATGTAGATAGGGGGAACATCCCAAATAGAAGGATTACCCTTTGCCATTGATTCAAAGGGGGAAAGATAGGGCAAGGCATGGATATAGAGAGAGAAGAATGAAGATAGGGGGAGTGATGGTCATAAGGGGAGCATGGGCATAAGTACTATCATGCCTAATTGTTTCCAATATTGCCAAAGGGGGAAATTGTTGATAATTTGGTTTTCATTGATGTCAAACCTTTAAGAAGCCACAGAGGTATGGTTATGGGATCCAACTTTGGTTGAGGAATCTGGACATGAAGGATAGAGTAAATGTAGAAAATATCCCCATAGATGGATATTACTCATTGGGCCATTTTTGATGATATGTGGAACGCCATGTAGTTCCTCACGGTTAGGTAGATATGACTTTGTGAAGTTGTAAGCCCCGAAGAAGTGGTCAAGAAGCCCCTAGTTGGTTACAATTATTTAATGAATGGGTAAATTTGTTGTAAAAAGAAAACTATAGAAGCCTTAAATTAAGGAGAGGAGTTAGCTATCACAAGTATAAATATACCTCAAGGAGTCATTCACAAGTACACTCACACATTCATTCATTGATTATCTATCTCGTGAACTAGTGATCGTTTTGCTAAGGTTGTGACGACATTTTATGAGAAAGATCAAAGGTGAAAGTCTCAAATTTGCGACAAACATGAGTAACCCTAGTTTATGAGGTATCCATGAGTTACAGGTCAGAAGGGTACAGATGTACAAAGGCTACAATGGAGAAAATCATGGATATCCGCAGGTATTTTAGGAGGAAGATGCAAATCTATGAAAAGCTAATGAAATATTGCGTAAATGTTGGTACCAGGTCCTTGAAGTCTGAAGGAAGTTTACAAGTTCACATATCATAGTTTATGATCAACTACAGAGGTATTGGTATGGTTGTATACTTGTTTTGATGGTTATCTTTTGTCATGATATGGTGTATGCTTGAGTCACACTTGGTATGGTTGGTTTGGCATTTATATATTGTATATCTTGGTTACTTGGTTGAGTGAGGAGCACTCTTATATATGGTTCAGTATATGACATGGTTATTATAGTTCATATTCTTGAGTTCATGTTGTGGCATATGCATGAGGGACATGCATTGGTTCTTTGAGATAATTCATTGATGATATGGTACATGTTTACACATGATTGATGCTATGGTATATGGTTGAATTTGTATTCATGGTTGATGATATGGTTTATGATTGATGCATGTTATATTTCACATGTTGGTACATAGTTTATGCATGGTATGGTACATGAACATAGGTTGGATATAGTGATAGGTTGATAGGTTATAGGTTGATGTGATAGTGACAGTGATAGTTGCTAGCGGGAAAAACCCCCCTTTAACTACACCAGGGTTCAAAATGTAGGCAGATCGATTAACCGTCTAAAAGATAATTAATTCTCTATACTACCCCAAACATACCAAAACTAATATAATGAAAGTAAATAAAAAGGATATCAGGTAACTATACCTCTAATCCCACGTCTGGTGATGACCTCCTTGCACTTGGAAGTTCCATTGACTGCACGCCTCCTCCCAGGGATGACCTGCATCCAAAGATTGACAAACAAAGAACTACAAACATGATATTCCATATATAAATTAGGGTTAGATATTAGAATGTCAATCGTAAATCAATAAACGTATTCAAGACACCATCATTTGGGACAGGAAAATCTAATTCTTTTATTCATAAAACAAAGAGTATACCTTTACAATCTAAGTCGTCCATCGTTCCGTGAATGTGGTTCGGGTTCCTCTTCACCAAGATCCAAGTGAACCTTGTATGAAATTATTCTCTCAACCTTATGATCTCTTCTAGGGAAGTGAATGGGTTAAATGGAGCAACAAGGGGCTAATGAGGGAATGTTGAGGCAATTTCTCACAAAAGGCAACAATATCTTGGGCAAGGAGGGGAAGTGAAATTGGGAAGAGTTTCATTGTTTTTATGATTAGATATGAAATGAGACCCCAACACATCCTTTTATATGACAAAAGGATGGTTATTCATTTTGGTGATGGGCTATAGCAGGTGGATTAGTTGGGAAACTACCAATAGCCCGTCAATTTCAACGAATTCCTTGCAACTTTTTATTTTTTGCAACTTTTGCAAGTATACATGTGTTGTAATGGTGCAGCAAGCATATGTACGCGAGTTGTAGTGGTGCAACAAGTGTATGTACGTGGGTAGTAATGGTGCAGGGCACGTATATCTTCTAAAAGTTGGTTTTTTAAGAAGAGCTACTCAGCAATGCTTTGGCCAAAAATGCAAGTAAGAGGGCCAAGGACATGTATGCATGTGTAGATAAATTTAGGGCTATAATAGATGCCCCCTAATGTGTGAGGTCAAAAGAGAAACAAATGGCCAAAATACATTACAATATCTTCACCAATGTATGAAAACAGGTGAGCCTGGGACCAAAGTTCGGGAGGTGCCATCTGCAAAAACAACAATTGTCTCTCTGCGACGGGAATACCCATGCTTGGGATGAAATAAATCATGGTTTCCAATCAAATACACTATAGATCCATGTCATATACCTATATAAAGTGTATGCGCAATAAATACACAACGTATCTACATCTCAAAATCAAAGATATACAAATATAATTTCCATCTTCAAGAATCCAATAACACCTATGGCTAGAGATGAGGCCTTCGGAGCTCGAGAAAAAAATTCAAGATCTTAAAAAATAAGGTAGGAGTATGATAGGAGTGTATAACTCACTACCCTGAGGTATTTGACAGCTCGTCGCGAAAATACATGAGGATCTCGATGATCAGGCAGAGAACTTCATTGATTTTGAATCAGGACTTGACTGGACTCTCGGTATGGCTGACTCAAGAGGTCAAGAGACAAACCATATAAATGTCGACTCAAGTTGGGTGAAAATTCCCTTGTACAAAAGCATGAAAGATGATCAGACTCAGGCAGCATGACATTGACATAAGTTCATGATGCAAGAGGCAACGCAAACTATGCATGCGTTTGGAAGAGTAACCAAATGGAGGAGGACATTGCTCTATGTAGCGAGAACAACTTCCTAAAGTCATACTAGATCCCAATGCTTGAAGAAAAAATGGAAGGATGTGCTTTGTCCAAGGACGACTCTTTGTGTTGCTGAAAAAAAAATACATATTTCCCATCCTCTCTTTTTGGGATATTTGATTTTTTTGTCTTTTTCAAATTTTTAAAGAGCTTGAAAAAGAATAAAAGGATTCTATGTTACAAAGGAGGAACAAGTGTCATAAGAAAGAATACTAGTTCCAAGAGTGGGGAACACACTAATGCTCAGAGCAAGGAGACATGTGCAGGAAAAGGACACTCGGGGACAATTCCTCCATGGGTCAAGGTGTCAGGTCATAGAGGCAAAGTGATACAAGGCTTGTGTATAAGACATGCTTCAAAGGTTCAATTGAGAGCAACATGGAGAAGACATTAGGACAAATATGCAAAGATGAAAATGTGATTAAGAAAGACACAATGAAACCCCCTTCGATGTATTTTTAACGAGCCCAGAGAAGGTAAGATTGGTATTTTTTTCACGTTTAGAGAGTCTGAAAAAACATAAAAGAAGACTCCAGGGAGTACCTTTTTCATAGATAGTCTAGTCAGTTCGAAAAAGGGGTAAACTTGCATCGAAAATACTTCTATTCAAAACCATTTTAACGAGTGTGACAAAGACAAGATCACTTGGAAATCTTTTCAATTTTAAGGAGTCTGAAAAGAGCTTAACTATGGACTCACTACTTTTTTCTGAGTTTAGTCTCCTTATCCCAAAAAGGTATAAAAGTCACTGAGGAGAACTCTCCCAGTGAGACGAATCTCTTGAGGCATACCTTTTTCCGCTATAATCTACAGGCTGGAAAAAGGGTTAAACTCATGCCAATAGATGTTCTTATGGACCAATTTAATGAGTGTGAAGGAACAAGGCCACTCGGCGATATTTTCAATTTTAGGGAGTCTGAAAAGAGATTAACTATGGACTTTGTGGGGGTTCCTTTTTTGTAAGTAATCTCCAAGGCCCAAAAAAGGTGATAAACCAAAACCAAGGAGAATGTTCCTTTTTCGAAGATTTAGTCCCTTAGGCCTGAAAAAGGGTTAAAATTACACCTTATAATACTCTTCTAGAGAAACGAGGTTCCTAGATCATACCTTTATTCATGAAATTGACCATCCAAACCGAAAAAGGGGTAAACTATCACTGGACAGACATTCCTTCAAATTTGAGTTTGGCGAACGTGAAGGGAAACAAGATCACTCGACAATATTTTCATGTTTAGAGAGTCTGAAAAGGGCTTAAAGAAGACTCTAGGTGTATAATTTTCTTGTTTAATCTAGACAAGATCGAAAAGCATAAATACAGTCTCATCGGATGTTGCTTTCAGATTTTAAAGCGAGCTTGAAAGACAACAAAGCGTGCTCATTTGGGAGTCGTGAGGGTTAGTCCAAGAATGATGGTGCATCAGAAGAATGAGGCTCAATCTCGTAATCATGATAGGACTAACAAGGACTCTCAAGACTATATTCATTACTGACAGCATGGACACCGAAATGCAAGAAGGATCTATCTAGGGAATCCATGTAAAGGTAGACTCTACCACCTAATTACGAAACTTCTAGAGTAGAAATGAAGGTTCCGTGTCGCACTTCGGTGGGGTCGATCCTATGGAAAAGAGGAAAATACAATGAGATGCAAAGAGTTTAGGTGAAATCCTAACTTATATGCAAAAACTTGGAAAAAATGACTTTTACCAAAGGATACCAAAAGTGACCCATCCCCAAAAGGTTACCAAACCAAAATAAAAAGTGTATCATATCATCCAATAAGGAACTCGGAAACGGAACCAAATGGTTTCCAAGCCAGGAAAAACGAAAAAGGGGGTAAAAAAGGTGGAAAAAAGGGCAAAACAATTCTATAAATTGAAGCTGAAAACTCATTTTCACCATTGCATTTTGAAAATTGACCAAAAGGAGAAAAATCTCCTTTGCTAAAGAATTTGATTATGGGAGCTTCAATGGACGAAACAAACTTTTGCTTGGACCAAGTAATTACAAATGCATCCCTCTTGCAATTCAATTCTTCTTTTATCCATTTTTTTTTGAGTGGGCGTGCTCTCCTAAAAAGAGCGACCTTGCATGTACGTGGGTTGTCCAAGGACAACCTGGATATGTACTCAGGAAGAAAACATTTTTCCGATGTACACCCTCAAAAACATGGAAAAAAATTGAAAAGCAAGAGCTAACTCCCTTTAATTTTCCATGGAACATGATGCATGTCTATTGGAGGGAGAGGGAACATGAGGATATTTACATATTGGTCAAAGAGGACCCTGTTGCCATTGTCGCACTAAAACAATGTGGGTTATGGAAGTTCTTCTAGTGTCCTTTCATGAGGGAAAAACCCATGCTATTGATCATGCTAGTTGATTACTAGCATCCATATGCAGAGGCATTCATGATAGAGAGGCAGTCATTGAATCCAACGAATGAGGATATCTACTTCTTGGCTGGCCTCTCGAGGAGAGGGGAATTAGTTAATTTGCAGACATTTTCCCCCGAGCCTTTTAACATTGAGGACTACATCTGGATGTATTGTGAGGTCGGCACTGAGAAGGTAGGTTCTCAGGTGTCGATTCACAATATCATGAGATTTACTCTACGAGTGATCTTAATATTGATTGGGAGGATAACTAGATCTGCGGCCCTTCACCAAGCTTCCCGGGCACATATTCATTGTGTTATTCAGTGCCAGGAGGCACAAATCTTTGACTGGAGTACGACCATGCTCACATGCATGAAGAGATAGTTGACAGAGTGTCGACAATGCAGAAACAAAAACTTTGGGTTTGGCACTATTCCATTCTCATTATTCCTCGAGAGAGTACTCAGTTTCAATCCTAGAGATACCATGCGGGGGCATGAGGCATCATTCCCAACAATATGCAGATGGGCAACATTGTTGCCACGATAGGGGGGAGGGAGGACCATAGAGGCCTTCGATGACACATTTTTTTACTGGTGGGCATGATATATTCTGGCGATAGAGGACTACCCCTACGTTGGAATCAACTTTTCTAGGGATCCAGACATGACCATGCCTCCCAGAGAGGAGCAAGGAGAGATAGGTAACATGTTTTTAAATATTATTTTTTGTTTTTTTAATTGTTTTCATATATATCATTTTTATGTGTGTATTAGTGTACTAATTTTTGTGCATTTGTTATGTACATATGTGGGACCAGAGTGACTGACAGACTTCGTGAGGACTTGGCGATGTCCTCGACCAGAGGCAGGACCAACAACTGTAGGGGGACCTCTAGCCGGAGAGGCTGAGAGAGTTTTGAGACGAGTGGATCACAACCTCACTACACTCACTTGTACAATACCCATGGCTGAGATCGAGGATATTCCGCCTTAAGCCTCATGTAGTGGGGGTGCCACGGACATGGATACATCTTTTTCAACATCTAGCCAACGCCGTAATTCATTATGGCAGGGCCAAAAGGCCCTGAGGTTAGATAGGCTATAATTTATATGTGCCGAGGGACCATTGTATATTTTTTGAGGGCATAAGCCCAACGATGTATATTGAACCCTATTTTTGAGGCGTTCATGCCCACCTATGTACTCGTGACACTTTTGACATATATATGTATTTACATATTATTTGCCTTATGGATCACATTTTTTACAAATGTATGTACATGTGTATGTGTGTGCTTCTCTTTCTATGTGTGTGCAATATGCCAATCTAATACTTGATTAGCTAGCATATCTTTCATATGATTAAATCTCCGAGGAACATGGATATATTTAATGTAATCAAAGTAATGTTCTAAGAGACGTACTCTAAGGAAACATTGGTGAAATGTAGGAACATAAATGCGGTAAACTCCATTTAACTGAGAGATAAACAGTTGAGCATCTAGGTAGACCCAGAGGTGTGAAATGACATGCGACAAGGCATCACAAAGCAACTCTATCATTGCATTGTAATCGACAACATTGTTTGTGGTGTTATCTAGAAAAATACCTATGGAAGATAACAACTGGCCTTCAGGTGTGAAAATCACCCAAGCTGCGGAAGCGAGCCTCCGAGTGTTTCGGCTAGTGTCGTCTGCAAACCCAAAATGCACCTCTGATTCACTTTACATCTGCCATGGTGAAAAATAAGACATAAATAACTACACGTCCACAAAACAAAAAGACAAAAAGTTGTATAAGAACTGTACATATGTACAAGAAGTCACCCAACTGACCAACCTAAGAGTAATACTTCTTGAGTTAGAGCCCATTTCTAGGCTCCTCCAAGGCATTTCCTTCAAATTCAAGTAGATGGTAAGTGGCCTTCTTCAAGACCTGTTTCATAATGAATGGTCCAAACCACATGGGTTTGAACTTGCTTGCCCCTAGTGGATCCTTGTCTTGATCATAGAACAGGACAAGCTTGCCTTCAGAGAAAATCCTAGGATGAATGGACTGATCGTACTGAAACTTGACTCATTGCTTATGAGCCTCATTGGTCAAGGCTGCATCACGACCTTGCTCATCAAGTTTCTCAAGATATAATAGGATTTCCTCAAGCGGTGAAGTGTCTGGCGGTAGTTCCACTACCAACTTTAAAGACAGGATATGGCACTCAATAGGCAAGACTACTTCTAGCCCCTATACGAGTTGAAAATGTGAGAAACTAGTGGCAGTCTTCACATACGTTCGGTAGGCCCACAATGTCGAGTACAACATCAAATGCCAATTTGACTTGGCAAAATTGATCGTCCGTTGAAGAATAGTCTTGAGAGACTTATTCACAGCTTCAACCTGACCATTCGTTTATGGGTAATAAGGCGACGAATGTTCTTGCCTCAACCCAATCTTTTATTTTAACTTGGACAACATTATGTTTTGGAATTGAATGCCATGGTCAGTGAAAATCTCCTTCGAGATGTCGAACCTTGCCACTATCTGGTTGAAAATGAAAAGACTCGATGTTTCCCCATCATTGTTGAATGTTGGAATAGCCTTAACCCACTTTGTGAAGTATTCTACCGCTATGATGATGTAACAATGCCCCCTGGCTGAGGCTAGGTGAAATTTAGTGAAATCAATCCCCCACTTGGTGAAAGGACCAACGATAATGACATGAAAAATAGGAGCAAGATGTGCCTACATGTTTCGAGAGAAGATCTGACATGGGTGGCACTTCTTGACTACCTCAACGCAATCCTTTATTAATGAAGGCCAGAAGTAACCTACACATAGAATATTTTGGGTTGTTTCCAACCTAGATAAATGAACACCACATGCTCTAGTGTGGTAGTCATTTAAAACGAGCACTGCTTCTTCATGGATAAGGACCGGTGAAGAATTCAATCTACACCTTGACGATACAAAGTGTCATCGAGTATGATATAGTTTCATGCCTGATGGCGAATTCGTCGATGCTCATAATGGGAAGAAGAAGTGGGGCACTTCAAAGTCTGGAGATGGACTAGTATATCTCCATACCAAGGGTCTGAAGATGTGATTAGAAAAATATCTCCTTTGATAGGCGATTCTTCAGGCGTGATATCAATAGACTTGACTGGAAGTTCCGAAATAAGTTCATCAAAGACCAACGAATTTTTGGATTTTACGAAAAAAAAATCCAAGTCAAATTCCTAGAGGATTACAATCCATCTACTGATATTTCCTCCAATGACCCATCGTGTCAACACATATTGAAAAGGGTACACAACGACAATGACGGTAGTCTTGTGAAGCAAAATGTAATGACAGAACCATTGGACAACATGCATTTCTACCAAAGAAAGCTTCTCAACATGGGAATAGTTGATTTCTGGCCCAACCAGGCCTCAACTAAGGTAATAAATAACATGCTCTTCAATTAGATCATCCTATTGAACCAAGACCATGCTGATGGTTTACTCTGTAGTAGCCAAGTACAACAAGAAATATCTGTTATAATCAGGAGGCCGGAGCAGAGGGGCAGATGTAAGGGCAAGTTTCAATGCTTCAAAAGAGCATTGAGAGGCTTCATCCCAATAGAATGGGACTCCCTTTTTCAATAGATGCATAAACGCTTTAGTGATCTCGACATCATTCGTGACAAAATGTCGAACAAAGTTCACTTTCCCCTGTAAGCTCTGAAGCTAGGGTATTGTGCATGGGGGATGCAATTGAACTATCGCCTCAACCTTGAGAGGATCGACCATGATCCCTGTTGTTGAAATGATGAAACCTAAAAGATGATTCGACGTCACGCAGAAACTGCACTTGTTAGGATTCATGCGAATCTGATAATAGCGACATCGTTCAAAGATTAGTCAGAGGTGTGAAGGATGATCAGATCTCTTGCGAGAGCGTGATTCTATATCATCAAGATATGCCTCGACTATATTTCTAAGGTCGTGAAAAGAAAAAAACATGGCCCGCTAAAAAGTGGCTCCAACATTCTTCATACCAAAAGGCATCTTACGATACGTGAACATGCCCCAAGGACAAATAAAATATGTTTTATGCTAGTCTTCGGGTTTGATCTGAATCTAGTTATATCCAAAAAACCATCCATGAATGAAAAGACCTCGCACCCAACACATTCATAGAAAATTTGATCGATGAATGGGGTGGGAAAATTATCTTTCGGCCAAGCCCTATTCAAGTCATGGAAGTCCATGCACACGTGAATCATACCATGTTTCTTATTAACTGGAATAGGGTTTGACACCCATTCCGTCAACTGCATAGGGTAGATAAAATCGACTTTAAGAAGTTTCTCTAATTCAGCCTTAATTGTTGCCGCTTTATGAGGATTCACCAGACGAAGCTTTTGTCAGACCATATTGGCATCAGGATAAGTCATTACTTCATCTTAGACACTTCTTGAGTCTATGCCTGGCATTTCCTTGTAAGACCAGAAAAAAATGTCGCGGAATTCCTTAAATAACTTCGTATAAATTCGAATCTCTTTGGGGGATCAATTTGCTCCAATGAAAACACTCTCCACAATGCCATGGGTTCTGGAGATATCTATGGGAATCGTTTCAGTGATACTCACCATATTACCCTCGGCATAAACTGTGTGCATAGCTAGAGGATTAATAGGACAAGACCTATCTCCATTCATGGTCAATACAAATTTGTCTGCCTCTAATCTCCTTAACTCTGGCAGAAAGTAAGATCTATGATGAAGATCATCCCAGGTTCTATCAAGACCTATCAATGCCTCAAGAATCACCTCATCAGAGGGAAATACCAAGTCCAAAGGATATATAGTGGCAAGATAACCTTGAGTCCAAATAGGCTTGAGAACTGGATCAAACTCCTGTGTGAGAGTCAGATCGGGGTCGGCCAAAGCTTGCTAGACAATGTTGTACGCAACTTCAGCCGCAGACAAGGGAATAGCCATGCCAATATGCCCTGTCCCTTCCATTGAAGTCGATGGGGAAGGAAGATTTCATGGATCATGAAAGTAAGTCATTTGAAATGACGACACTTGAAAAATTTCAGCCCTAGGATGGTCAGGGGCAGCCGATATAAGCTTGGCATCGCCAAAAGGTGGCGGGTAATCAAAAGTACCCATCAATGATGGAAACAAACCAAACCTTAAGTTGATGGTGTCAGGATGAGTCTTATCAATCATTGAGACCATGGATTCCCCAGATGAAGGGTCAGGATGGAAGAAAGACAACTGGTCAATGGTCACAATCCGACCCTCGTGTGGAAACAACAAGAGCCGAAAAACTGTAGCAACCACTGCATGCATTGAATAAGTCCGAATCGTCCCTAAAAAAAGGTTGTAGTTGAGAGGCGCATTGACCACTTCAACTTTGATGCACATGGTATTTCCTCCTAACTACACAGGAAAAGAAGGAATGATTCCATTTGGTCTGAATGATCGACCGTCGAATGTCATAGGAAACATAGGCAATGGAGACAAACTGGGTTGGCCAGTGGCCTTCCAACATGCCAACGACATCACACAAGTCGAGGCACCCTCATCAACCACCATATGGAAAACGTTTCAAGTAAACAATTTCATAGTGTAAGCCACTACGATCTGAAACGCAACGTGGTAGGGGAGACAAGGCTTCAAGTCAGTTGGATCAATAACGATCGCTCTCAGGTTATAAGTCTTTGTTTATCCCAAGGTGGATAACATAGTCTTTCTCTACGAAGGGAATCTTTGGAGGTTTTCCAGAGAAGACATCACATAAGGGGTTTGTGCCAAATATTCTACAACGGAGTAGTTCTGGGTAGTGCTCGCGTTTGGATTATGAGAAGCTTTCTTGAACTCATCTTTTAGGATGTGTTTCATTGTTTCGCCCACCAAATTATCAATCTGGAGAGGAGATGGTGGGTTTGTGGCTTCTTTTCCCTTTTTGGTAGATTCTATCATTCTGTAATCTCATTCCTTGGTCATTATATGAGCTTCAAATTTCATCATGTAAACATTCACGGTTGGGTTATTACTAGTAGACACGGGGAGTCACTGACTACCCCCTTCTGCGCTCGAGGATCTTGAAGCTTGAGCCATGTTTTTTCCATGTGGAAATGGGTTTGTCAGAATAGTAGGTTGTTTTTGCACCAATATATTTTGAGCTTCCACAATTTGAGGGAACAGATAAGTCAAGTGGTCCTCCATGCAAAGGATACAAAAATACTTCAACTTCCTCTTCTCCGTTTTTCCCCGTGAGCATTGTTAGTAGCATTTTGTCCCCTTTACCCTTATTGTTTCGTTGTTTCTTCTTTCCTTCAAGATGTTGGTTGGCCTTTAGTTTTTTCGAATGCACATTGTGTATGTCTGGAATTTGGGTAGGGGGAACAATTGAACCTGAGGTCTGGCTGGCCGCAGTCTCTTGTATCGAAAATTGTTGCAACTGATTTGACAACATATCAGTGGAATTTCCTTGAGCTAAGCCCACAATGCCATCAGCATGCGATCCAATATTTTGATTGGGCTTGTCGAGGATGGACCGTGGCACATCTGGAAAAATATCATAGAGCATGTCAGACTAAGAGTAGATCAGTTCAAGTTGTTTCTCTCTCATTATCATCTCCTCCTCTGAAAAACACTCCAGAAGTTGCTACGTCCTTGGAGACGCAAGGCACCAAAGACTTCAGGAACCACTACAACAACAAATCCAGTGGGACCTAGACCTTAATCAAGCTCTTAAGACGTCACCATTCTCGGATGTGATCGAATATATCGTCGACCTTAGTTTGATCAAAGTTTTCCATCAATTCAGTGCCGGCATCATATCTCACGGGTAACTGGAAATGGTTCAGGAAGACCATCACCAAGTCGTTAAAATAAGAATACCTCAAGTGGTCGAGCACAACGTACCATTTTGTGACACCCCCGATAAGAGTGCATTGAAAAAGTCACAACTAGATGGAGTCGTCTCGCAGTGAGTTTTACAAGCACCATAAGTGAAAGGTTGTCACGTGATCACTTGGATATTCGTCATGCTTGCCTTTAAATTTTGGAATATCCAAGGGAAACTTAGTCGGCATGGGGAGCCAACACAGATCATGAAAAATTGGGTCATTGAGTAACCTCGACAAGTCTGGCAGATGTAGCATCACCAGAAACGGTAGTTTAGGTTGAGTACTATGTAGAGGAAAAAGGGGTCTTAGAGTTTAGAGGAAATGTTGGGCTGCTGGCAAGGGTTCTTGTAGAAACCATTGCCTTAACCAGCGTACAAAAAATGTGTTTGTTAGGATATCATCGACTGACTCCCGTAACTGGACGACATGGCTTGGGTAGGGATTTCTCCCTACATTGTGTTCCAAATATTTTGGAAGGGGATGCCCCCAGTCGATCCGATGGGCATAGGTATTGAACCCTGCCTAAGGTTCCATTAAGAATGGAAGGGGTTTCCCCCAACCAACATCCCTTATGATGGAGATGATCCTTGCCAAGCATTCCAAATCCTCTAAGAGGAGAAAACTCATTTACTTGCTCCATGTGTAGGAATAGTACCATGCATGGGGTTTTGTTTCCCAAAACGCATCGAATAAAAAGAGTTGTTACCAAATGCGACAAACAAAGAGAACGACATATGTCCCACCGGTATAGTGTAAGACGAAGGTCCTAAAATACCTGCTCCAAACAAGTTGTAATTAGCATTCGGCTCGATGGGTTGCTGGAAAGAACCACCGAACAAGGGGGATGGAGGAGGTATATGACCCCCACTGTAAGGGATAGAAATAAAGGAGACTGAAGTGCCCCTGATAGACCCTTGCATGGGATTATTTGACCTCCCTACCCCCAAACCCATGGTCTGTAAGGTCGAGTAGGTAAGGACTGAGTTCGAATCAAAGTCAGGCATCCCATATGAGAATGGAGGGCCTGTCGCACTCTGTGTAAACAAAGCAGTGGTCGACGTTGATGATGGTATCAGACCACTTCCCGAGGTAGAGGGAGTCGAGACCACTGTGGTCCAGACTAGCGAAGGTGGGATAGGAGGAAAAATACCCCATGTGGTAGTAGCCAAAAAGGGATTTATATGAGGACTCTCAGACAAAGTAGCAGCATTTTCTTCCATGGCTTCTTGTAAGACTAACTGGCGCTCAGAAGGTCTCACCTCAGGAGGGAAAAATTGTACTAAGATCGGCGCTGACAATTCAGTAATTGGAGGGTTGGCTGACCCGAGAGCTTCTGCCCCAAGGTCAGAAACAGTAGGTTCCTTTGGATTCAAATAGTCTCCTTGTGGAGTAGGCTTGGACACAGTTTCCTATGGCCCGGTCACTTCGAACGACCCTTGTTGGTCAAGTCTTCATCGTAACGGTGGCAGAGGTGGCTCCAATGCAACCGGCGACAGGCCCTGAAGCCTTCATGACTGATGGAGATTTTGATCTTCCACTTTGTGAAAAGATCAATCAACACAGTAAGGATTAAATAGCGTTTAAACACCAAGAACACACTAAAAAAAATTCCTGTAAGACAAATCAAGTAGTCAACTATCTAGTAGGAAGAACAGTTACACTAGTCAACACTAGAGAAACTAACCAACGCAACTGAAACTCGAACATGGAAGCACCCTCCGAGTATACTCTGTGAAGTGTGACCCGAAATCTTCCCTAGGTACCATGGTATACCCCCACAGTCACCTGTGTAAGTCCCTAGAATATGGGCAACTAATTTTCCAGCTCGCAATCAGTCACTAGGCGGGTACAATCTACAGTTGGGCAGATTACAATGAGCATGATAACAAATTTGAAACCTATCAAGGGTATTGAGAGAAAGTGGTCTGGAAGAAAACGGAGGATATTGAACATATTTGAGGTCCATGAAGCTTCGTATGAAAATGCAGTCGGTAATACTCTCAAGATAGATCGTCAATATGCGTTCCCCACTATGTTTAGTCCGGCTTTGGAGGGGTTATCTTCGCTGCCTTTCCTCACGTGACCTTGTGTTTAGCCCTTGTGTTAGAGGGGCGTCCCAAATAAATTTTATGAAAATGGACTTAAACACTCCCTAACTTAGACTTAAACACTCCCTAACTTAGACTCCAATGCCTGTTTAACAACCTTGAAGATTTTCCTCTCCAACCTAATTCAAAGCCCTAACCCTAAACTAGTTTGTTGACCCTACAAACAAAAAAAGTCTAGTTTATTTTAGATTTGGCGTTATTTTTAATGGCTTGATTTACTCATGGGATATGGTGGTTAAACTAGTGATGTTATAAGAGACGAAAAAGAGGATATAAATATGAAACTTGAACAAAAAATTACTTCGAATCCAAAAGAAAAGTTTTATAACTAACTCTTTGTAACCAACTTTTCTTTAACTAACGTTTTCAAGATATTGTAAAGAAAACCTAAAACGTACTTTTCACTTGACTGCAAGCTACTTATGTTTCATAAAATCAATAAAGAACTTAAAAAATAGACTCTTTTTCCTTTTTAGCAAATAACCAATTCTAACTACTTTACCAAACTGAAAAGAATTTTTTTTTTTTTTTAAATTCACTTAAAGAGAAAAAAAATTGAAATAAATATTTTTCTTTTTTCAAAGCAAGTGAAAGGGGTAAAAAGAACACTAAAACAAGACTGAAACATATCTTGAGCCCACTATGGATTGCAGGGAATCAATCAAGAAACCAAGAAGGAAGATCTACAGTTCAATAACTTGCTCAAAACCCTTCAAAAGTAAGCACAAGAAAATCAAGAAGATGAGTAAACTGAACTCTAAACCCAGGTTATGGCTGTAAACAGAGACTCTGGACTGATCCAAGAAACCCTGAGAGGTGTGAACTTCAATCAGGAAAGACAAAAACTCCCCTTTTTTTCAAAACATTTCTTGAAACAAAGACGAAGGATGTTGCATCAACAACCTGCATATGTACGTCGATTGTTTACTTAGCAAAGTGCATATGTACACGGGCCAACTCAAGACAGGGTACGCACACCTCTGTATATTTCCAAACAATAAAGGATCAGACAGTCTTGCAGGGCAAGGACAATTGGTATTTCACCTGAAGGTGACTAGAATCCCATGACAGACTCAAAAAACTCGACTGAAACTTGAAAGGCAAACAAACCAATCAAACAACCCAAAATCCCCTAAAAAAACCTAGAGGCTTCCGCAGTATGGTCGCCAGTTCTACGAGCGGGAAAACCCCCCTTTAACTACACCAAGGTTCGTAATGTAGGGAGATCGATTAACCGTCTCAAATCTAGTTAATTCTCTATACTTCTCCAAACATAGCAAAACTAATATAAGGAAAGAAAAGAAAAAGGAGAGAAGGTAACTACACCTCTAATCCCATGTCTGGTGATGACCTCCTCACGCTTGGAAGTTCCACTGACTGCATGCCTCCTCCCAGGGTTGACCTGCATCCAAAGATTGAAAAATAGAGAACTACAAGCATGTTATTCCATATATAAGTTAGGGTTAGATGTTAGAATGTCAAGCGTAAATCAATAAAATTATTCAAGACACCATCATTTGGGAAAGTAAAATGTAATTATGTTTTTCATAACACGAAGATTATACCTTTACAATCTAAGTCAGCCATCGTTCCATGAACCTGGTCCAGGATCCTCTTCACCAAGATCCAAGTGCACCTTGTATGAATTTATTCTCTCAACCTTCTGATCTCTTCTAGGGAAGTGAATGGGTTAAATGGAGGAAGAAGGGGCTAATGGGGGAATGCTGAGCCAATTTCTCACAAAAGGCAGCAATATCTTGGGCAAGGAGCAGAAGTGAAATCGAGCAGATTTTCATTGTTCTTATGCTTAGATATGAAATGAGACCCCAACACCTCCTTTTATATGACAAAAGTATGGTTATTCAGTTGGGTGACAAGCTATAGAAGGTGGATTAGTTTGGAAACTACCAATAGCCCGTCAATTTCAACGAATTCCTTGCAACTTTTTTATTTTTTGCAACTTTTGCAATTATACACGAGTTGTAATGGTGCAACATGCATATGTACATGATTTGTAGTGGTGCAACAAGCATATGTACGTGGGAAGTAATGGTGCAAGGCACGTACATCTTCTAAAAATTGGTTTTTTAAGAAGAGCTACTCAACAGTTCTTTGGCAAAAAATGCAAGTAAGAGGGCCAAGTCCATGTATGCATGTGTATAGAAATTTAGGGCTATAACAATAGTGTAGTGGTAGTGATAGTGATAGTGTTGTGATAGTGATAGTGGCATTGATTGTGGTAGTGACAGTTGTTCTACATTTATGTTTCAGGGCGACAGGATGGGGCAATGATAGGTGGTTGTATCCACCTTCCGATTGGAGCCGAAGAACTCAAGGAGTTGTAGCCTCCTTATGGTTGGAGCTAGAGAATATGGGGAGTTGTAGATTCCTTCAGGTTGGAGCCAGAGAATAGGGGGGTCAGAGCCTCCTTCCATTTGTAGCTAGAGAATCAGGAAGTTGGTGCTTCCAATGAATGTACTATTTTGACATATAAGAAAAGCATTATGTGGTTTTCTCCCATTTGGGTTTCCACATAAATTATGGTGCACTGTGTATCTATTGTGATGTGGTGTTGCTTATGATTATATTTTTGATGATATATTGAATGCTAATGATAAATTGTTGAATAATTTTTAAGAATATACTGTTGTTAAAAGTAATATAATTGTTCATTAATGATTCACCCTCCTCTTAGTAATCCAACAATAATAAAAATTTAGGTTGCAAGTTAAGACAAAAGGGATGTAGAGGCTCCATAGGATGAAATTGAGGAATTTGAAACCCTGTAAGAAAGGATTATCAAGGCATTGATAGAATGGAGAGGTAGGCCAAATATGGAAACCCATACCTACTCAAGGACCTTAAACCCAGAAGAGTTGATTGATTGGAATGGGTACATGCATTTTTTTTTTAATTTGAGCAAATCGAAGACCCCAAGAGAGTGAAACTTGCATGCACAAAGATAAAAGGGCATGCATCTCCATGGTGGGATACTATGTGGTTGAATAGGAAAAGAAGAGGAAGAGATAAAATTTGTAAATTCTAACCTTGTACAATATCTACTGCAAACTGATATTCAGAAAATAACAGAAAAGATACAATGGCAAATACAAACATTACACAGAGATTTTTCACCTAGAAACCCAAACCGGGAAAACCAGCATATATTATATTGATACACTTGTGTTACATTGTTTACAATACAATATACATATAGGAGCCAGCGGCATCCAAAACCCTA